>BRDA01008943.1:38262-57622 GCA_036984385.1 Crenuchus spilurus
TTGTAGTGGCCAAAAATCATTTCTTTCCAACACAAGATTTGTATCAGACTAGACTAAAATGATCAGACAAGCTCTGATCAGTAGGTGATTCTGAAACGGTAGGTAATCCAGTCTGTATTGTTCTCCTGGGAGGACAAGGAGGTGAAAAAAGCATAGACATAGTGGATCCAGATGTAAATAAAAACACAGGAGCTCCCATAAGAGAAATTAACCAAGGACCCCCATGTACATTTAATCCAATCTGAATGGGACTTTTGGAAACTTTTTTTAAATGCAGGGAGGTTGATTCCAGGTTGTTGGTGGTTGATATTAAATGTCACACCTGTATTTTGTCTTATCCCTGTGTTTAGATGAAACCATATAGATGTTAGACTAATTTGTACATTTTCTTTCTAACTCTTGTGGCTGCTATTAATGCTTATTAAGTCAACTAGCATACAAAGGGTGCCGATTTAATGAACAAACATCATGAAGAGCACTTGCTGACTCACCTGCTGCTAAGCAAGGCCGTTCTGTCTACTTGGGAGGATGCGTCTTTTTTGCCTCTATTGCATGACCCAGAACTCGACCCAATACCAGAAGCTGAGAACAGGAGGAACTGAAAATGTGCCCGCGCATGTGTGCTTGTGTTTGAAAGGGTGAGGAGCTGTTGCGAGTGTGCACTGGAGTGTGTATGTTGTCCCTGACTTTGGTAGAGTGCGCTGTTTTTTGCTCCACAGGGTGTGGCCCAAGTTATGATACAGTCTTTTCAGTTGTCCTCATGTGCTCTATTCAACGCTCAGATGCAGGATGTAAGTTTTGCCTTATTTCTCCCTGTTCCACCCCCTGCTCACATGTGCCTGGCCACCATCTGTGGAAGCAGAACATAAAACATTTAGTCTCAAATCTATGACTAGAAACCTATAAATCTACTGATTTAAAAATGTCTGCATAATAATTTGTCTATGGATGTTCAGGTATAAAGCCTTCCAGCATTGAGCTGTGGTGACAGTAGAGTTACTCCAACAAAATCAGGATAAACTCTTTAACTACCTTTGATTTTTAGGAAAAACCGGGAATGAGCAGGTTCCCCAATACTTTTGTCTATATAGTGCATCATGACCTTTGTAAACATCAAAACACTTTGCATCCCAATAATTGAGTTTTGTAGACATTTCGGGAAAAAAGAATTCCAGGAATTCCCTCTAAGAGTGAAATGCTAACATAAGTATGTTTTTATGAAGGTCCCCTCTCTATAAAACATGACACCTATGTGAAGGGTATGTCTTAAGCTGGAAGTTTGTAAAGGATGAGTGTTGGCTGTTTAGTATTGTTTTATGATGGGGGATGGCACATGTGAGCAAGATGGTGCTCTTTTTTCTGGAGTGCTGTTGCTGTGTTTGTACTCTGTACTCTTTAAACATACTGTACTGTACACTGTAATTTACTCTGCTGTTGAGTTCCTGTACATCTCATTCACTGTTTTATCTGTGTGCCGCTGGACTGTGTTCAAACCAGAAAAGCTGCTGTTCTCTAGGACATGTGGAGTTAAGGATCTCATGCATACTCTGGCAGCATTATATGAAACATATTTTTACTTTCCAGAGGTTATAAATGAATGGCATTTTCAGTTTTTAAAGAAATATTAATTTTCTCTGTCAGTAATCTCATTAATAGTCTGTTGATCTTTGTATTGTTCTCTTGAACGTTACACACTTGGTTTGTAAACTCTCTTTTTAATCTTGAGGTTGTGCAGTGCTGTACTACAGATTTTCTAAATGCTGTACTATCTTGATTTTCTTCTGATTCACCCATATTGAACTGTACCATTTTTTTCATGAAATGTTAATGTTGTCTTGTTACATGATGTTTTATCTGTTGGTTTGTTCTTTGATTGCTCTTTCACACAGTACTGTAGACTTTGTGAAATGTTATTTTTCTGTTGTCTGTTTATAAGTTACACAGACTTTGTGCTCTTTAGTTTGAGGTATGAATTAGTAAGACCTCAGTGGTTTTTCTCGCATGCTTTTTCTCAGTATATTTAATATTCTTACGTTCATTCTTATTTCCTTCATTCCTCGCTACAGGAGCAGGAGTTTCTGCAGAAGCAGCAGCAGGAGCTCGATGGTGCTCTGAAGAAGATCATCCAGCAGCACAAAATAGAGATTGCCACCATAGAGAGAGACTGCCTCAACCATAAACAGCAGCTCATGAGAGGTCTGACACCATTTTAATGCCTCAGCTGTGGCGTATTTAATATGTTTACAATGTAGGAAAAAAATTACAGAGAAGATATATGAAACCAAGCACTACACTAAACAAATAACTGAGTATATTTACAAAATTTTACAACATGGCATACTTTTGCAAATACTTCTGTAAAAGCAGAGTCTACTGTTCATCAGCAACATGTAGATTAATTTATGCATTTTGTCAGTCCAGCATTCTATTTAACACCTTATAAAGGCCAGCATTAAGCCTTATGGTTCAGCACAGATAAGACTTCATTAGCGAATCAGAGTGATGTCAGACAGTGTTGAAAGCAGCTGTCTGTTGTTTGTTTTGCATGACCTAATGCCCATGCCCTCAAACATGTCTGGACCAGTATATCACCTACTCTCTTCCTGAGTGAAACTGCTCCTCATTGTGTCTGTTTTCACAAATGATGTTATATTCCCTCTGTCTGTCTTGTCATATCACATTGATGAATGAAGCTCGTGAAGCAGCCATGTGGGAGCTGGAGGAGCGCCACCTGCAGGAGAAACATCAGTTGCTGAAGCAGCAACTGAAGGATCAGTATTTCATGCAGCGGCACCAGCTCCTGAAGAGACATGAAAAGGCAATTACATCATTTAGCATCCACAGCTTATTAGCATAATACACCAGCTTGTGTGCAGTTCAATAATTATCCAACACATTACTTCTAATTTTATTTTACTGTATTTTTACAGTATTTTAATTTATTGTACAGTAAATTACTATTCAACCAATATCATTAATAAAACATTAAAAGGCTTGAAATGCCATTTTACATGTAATGAATATAAAATGACAGGTTACATTTTGGGATTTAATTACGAAGGAAAAAAATCATGTTTACTCAATAGTTTAATTGTTGAAGATTCACTACTGCATTATTTGTACTTTGGAAGATTATTCCCCAAAATGATTCATACCCATTTGGAGTTATAATGACTTTACTTGACCAGTAGGATTTTTCTTACAGGAAATAATGCATTTTAAAGGTATATTCATCCTGTGCTTTATGTTTTTATGAAGAAAAAAAAGTCCAATGTTATTCATATAACAATGAAATTGAAAGCTTTATAATCCATTACAAATTGAAAAAGCTGATAGCAGTAGTTATCTATTCAACTACTGGTCAATTTCAAGTCATGGCTAAACCAAAGGTTAGTGGGGACATCCGGTTGCACATTGTGGCTCCTCATAACATGGCAAAAGGAATTCCGCAATGTGAAAAATCTCAAAATGCATGGTGGTAAACCAAAACTGACCACTGAATAGTAGTGTCAAGAAAAATCCAAGTGTGACTAGCAAAGCCATCCTGATGTATTTTATTATTACCAAAATCATAAGGCACGCTCTCCAGTGGGCACTACATAAGACTGTTCTCCATGGAGGCAAACCAGTGAGGAATCCCTTAGACAGGCACATGTGCAAAAGGCTGACCTGAATAATGAAGAGCTCTTGATCAATTCTGTGGTCAGATTCATTTGGTATAAGAAAACATTTAACTCCTAGAACAACCATCCCTGTGGGCAGAGTCCAAGATGATATTCCACAAAGCAGCTTTTCTTAAGTTGCCTTACAAATCATGCCTTAAGCCCAATACTGAGGATTGTCCTGAAGGAATGTCCCCGCTCTTTTACAACTTGAGTTTAAATTTGGGTTTAAGTTACCTGACTAGGGTGTCGACTGATTGGTCCATCTGTAGACCTGGAGATCAGAAGTGGTCCAAAATCTCAGTAGAGATGTGCAAAATTTTGTTAGCAGTTATAGTTGATTGCTGTAATGGTAAACAAAGACTTTATCAATGATTACCGTGAAAGGGTGTGCATAATATTGAACATAATATTTTAGTTTTTTTCCCCCATTTATCTCTTGCACAATATCTTACCATCTTTTGTTGCTTGATTTCCAGCCAAAACGAACCCATTGGTCACTATGAAGAAATATTAATTTGTACAAATTGTGTTTTCACATGTGTGTGCATGGATTCATCTCTTCAATTATGTCTGAATAACAGGAGATGGAACAGATGCAGGGCTATAATCAGCGCCTGATAGAAGAGATGAAGAACAGGCAGACTCAGGAAAGAGGACGTTTACCAAAGATTCAGCGCGGTGAGGCCAAGACTCGCATGGCCATGTTTAAGAAGAGCCTGCGCATCACTGCTACAGGAACTCCAGAGCAGGACAGAGAGAAAATTAAGCAGGTAAAACATTATTTTGTTGTTTTGTACTGCAGCTTTAAATCTAATGCAGCTAACAAATGGAAGCCTACTGTGTAGCAATATTTGGATTGGATTACTTTATCAGGGCGACATCTGTTTTTAATATTTATGGCTCCTCTGTGTTGAAACTCCTGTATCCAGATGACATTAAAATAACTGCAGGACGAGTTTCTGGGGGTTGTAGGGTTCTACAAACATGAATGTCTGCATCACATGATATTATGATTACAGTTCATCAAACTACACAACCATATCTGAGATAAATTATCTGTGGTTTGATGTAAGTATGTGAAGTTTAGGCCCACGTTTATGAGCCTTGATTTTTAGCTGGTGAACTGGGTGAAGGCAATAATTGTGTACATTTTACACATTTTATTTTTGGACAATTCATGTGTTAAAGAACATGTATTTGCTTTCACTCTTGATTTGTGGGGCAGTTTGCTTCACAAGAGGAGAAGAGACAGAAAAATGAGCGACTGCATCAGCACCAGAAGCACGAAAATCAGATGAGAGACCTTCAACTTCAGTGTGACTCCAACATCAGGGAGCTCCAGCAGCTACAGGTTCACTCTACTGACACTCCCATTACTTGTCTTATGATACACTAATTGAAGTTGTAGACCTAAGTGGAGCAGGATTATTTTACAGTGTTCATGATCATATGTAATGAGAAAGTCTTTGTCTTTGAGTCTTTGAGAGTCTTTGTAATTAAACATGTCTGACTTTTTTAAACTAGAATGAGAAGTGCCACCTGCTGATTGAACATGAGACACAGAAGCTGAAGGAGCTGGATGAGGAGCACAGCCAGGAGCTTAAAGAATGGAGAGAGAAACTTCGTCCAAGGAAGAAGGTACTGCATGAATAAAGATTTGGAATCTTGATTGAGCATCCTCTGACTTCAAGCAATGCTGCAGAAAGTTGTAAAACATCATATGATCTGATCAGCTCTCAGGATTGATTAAATTATCAGCAGATTGCATATTTGGGCCGACAATTGTCCAACACTGGTACATAGCCAGTCAGTCCTTCCATCACTAATATTAATCCTATTTTGTGTCCTCCTGCCAGGCTCTTGAGGAGGAGTTCACACGTAAGCTGCAAGAGCAGGAAGTCTTCTTCAAAATGAGTGGAGAGTCAGAGTGCCTTAACCCTACAGCCCAAAGTAGAGTCTCCAAGTTCTACCCTATTCCTAGCATGCACTCTTCTGGCTCATAAACTACATAAATTATCTTGCACCTCAGGCACTAGTAGATTCAAATGCTTGAATAGCTCAGCCTGATAGCCATTCACTGTTCTTCTGGATGTGCCAGGAGGAATACTGGGTTTTTTTTTGTCAAGAATTGATCACAATGGCATGCATATTTTTTTTAACATATGAGTATGAAAGTAACTTCAGCAATGCAAAAAGGGTTAACTTATGTATTACCTTAACATGCTGTACAAGTATGAATCCAATGGATTACCACTTTATATCTACTTCTCTAGTCCACCTGGAGTGTTGCATGATTGACACTGGCACAGATTCATGATTGGTACAGTGGGATAGTTACATTTGTCTTTGAGGGATTAATTGCAGGAAAATGAACATCAGTTAGGTTGCAGTGGTTTTAGAAACTTGAAGCCTTGGAACGCTGACTTGGAATCACTTTTTGGGGAGCATCTCATGACTATGATGCACAATTTTATGCTTTGTGTTACATTAAGCTGCCTTTTATTTAATCCCAGCTCAGAGAATTAGCTTTTCATAATTTCTCTCTGGCTGTTGGACTCTAAATGTCTTTATACGGTTCAATTAAGTTTGTATGTGTGTAATATATATATTTATATATATATTATATATATATTAAAACTTTACTATCTTCTGCCCATTTTAGTTGTAGTACAGATGTTAAGGAGGCTAATTAAGTCTGTAACACCCCCACCCCCTCACATTTTATGCAGATTGTGAAATATGCAGTTTTTATCAAGTTGCTTTGGGGTCATACTGCAGAATGAGATCAAAGAATGTAAGTGCAAAATGTTGACTACAGTTTTTTGACCTTAATAATGTCCATATCAAATCATATAATGGTGAAAGACCATCCTCAGATAATGGAAAACATCAATGTGCATATTTGTACGTGTCTTGAACATACTGTAAACACAGAATTGAGCATTTTAAGACTTTAAACAACTGTTTATCAGTGTGGTTATCAGGAAGATCCTGATCCTGTTTATCAGGAAGAGGTTAACTTTATAGCCTCATGTTGCAGTATTTTTCTCCAAACAGGCTCAGCCTTTAATATAAATATATGTGGTTAACTCAGTGTCACTGATGTGTGTTATGCAAAAATGATTGCTACTGCAGTTCTTTTCTAGTCAACATATGCAGTAGATTTTGGGAAAGGAAAGGGAGAATGGAAACTCGTCTTTTCTCTGTTAATACCGCAGTCATTGTCCTCAAACACTTCTTTTTTATGTTTTTAGTCAGCACAGCGTGAGGATTTCAACCATTTTGAGAATGGGGCAATGCCACCATTCTTTTCCATAGTTTTCAGTGTTTTAATAAGTTATCCTTTATGTATTTTTTTTATTATAGCTCTGATCCAACATTTTTGTCTTTTCTAAGATTTGCATACATCAAACTTGCACATATTTCTCTGTGTACTGTAGTTAATTTTAACTTCTTTGATGAAGGATATGGATGTTAATTGGATGTATAGTGATGTCTTGGATGTATAGTGGAGACTTCAATGGCTGTTTTCATAAGAATGTGTGTTGCATTTTGCATTTCACCTGTAAGACACGCAGTTCTTTTTCAAAACTAGTTTCTTGTTTATTTCCCTTCTTCTCAGTATACGGGTAGCCAGACTCAATAGTAGTGGTTGGTCTGCAGTCATACACCAAAATAAAAAATTTTGAGCAGACTTTAATTCAAAACACAGTCATATTTTATATTCATTACAAATCAAGTGAGATATTTCAAGACTTTGTTCTAATGTTGATCAGTATGGCTTATAGCTCATGAGCTGGCAAGTCAATCAAGCACAGTAATATCATGGTGAGTTTTGGCACTGTGGGACCTTGATTTCCAAATGAAGTACAAAACTGACTTTCATCTGAAAAGAGGACTTTGGAGCACTGAGTAACAGTCCAGTTCTTTTTCTCTTTAGTGCAGATGTCTCTGGTTCAGGAGTGCTGATATTAGTAATGTGGCAGTTGTGGCTCTGAGAAATACACAGTATTTATACTGGTTAAATAGACATTTACTGAAACCAACAATAAAATTGTAATCATTTGAGATTCTGGATTTCTTATTTTCTTGAGCTGTAACCCAAGCAACATTAAAACAAGAGGCTTGAAATATCACTTTGTGTAATGCATATAAATACATATGAACTTTTTCCACATCTTTTTTTGGATGTATGACTGTATACATCAGCAACTCCTCTAGCTTGGCACATGCAGGCATGCAGATGCACCTTGCTTCTGCACATTTTCAAATTAAAAGCATTTCTGATGATGCTCCTTACATTTTGAGCCCTGTACACACATTTGCTGGCATTTTATGTAGATGATGATGGCCAAAAGATTTTTGAATGCTCTGGGTACAGATGGTATATGACAGCTTAACCTCAAACCATCAGCAGGGAGCACATCTGCACTGGTAAACAGTGCTTTTATCACATGACATTTTTCTTATTTCATATTTTTTGTTTTTACAGAATAATTTTTTGAAGTACTTATCCAATGCATTTTCTGTATATTTACATAACATTTACAGTGTTGAGAAACGTCCATATGCCTCTTGCATGCTGAAATCCTGAATGCTGGATTTGACTATGAACTTGAGCTTAATGGACCATGATCTCTTTAAGTCCCATTGTAGTAGCAGATCCCTCTGTGGAATTCATAGAAATCAGGATCCTTGTCACTGAGAACACGGTGAAATCCTGAGGATTACTCTGCTGAACAATGGCACTTAAATCTTGTGGCACTTTGATGGAATGTCTACACATTTTAAAGAATTCCAATTTGGCAAATGTACATACTGGCCTAGATTGTCATGCTGTAAATAAAATCGTCTCATTGTATATTGTTGTCCTTTTTGTTTTGTACTTGCATACCTGTATGCTCCAATGTTCTAGTTTTTAATATTTACAATACATCAAACGTTTGTATTAAATCTTTATTCAACTTGGGTGTACACACAAATTTAGCTCATACTGAGCTCTTAAAATGAAAGTCAAAATAAACAGATCAGCTTTATCTCTCTCATTGTATTACATTCTATTTTGTTGAAGTGCAAAAACTTACATCCAAGTAACATTTTGTGCTAAAAAAATAGTACAAATATAGTAAAGCAGTGCAAGCTCTAAACAATCCATGTTTAAGAAAACATTTAAAACGTTAGCATGTAGGACAGAATACTTTTTGTAAAATGTGTTCAACACAGTATTTTGATGAAGTAGGAAATGTACTACCCCTGGCCTTGTACTAGAGAAAAGTATACGTTTAATGTGCTTCCTCCTTCTATGTTGTTGCTTCACCGTATAAAAAGCCACTACAATGTGAAAATAATAGCCATTAGCCAGACAGAAAGGTAAACTACACGCCAGTGCTTCTTTTCTGCCGACCAAACTGGGTCTCACCTAAGAGAAAACAAAAAAGTGATTTCAGTTAAAGGTCTTATAATTTGATTGTGCCTTTTATACATTTATCAGAAATACTACATCAGTTCATAAATGATCACTGTTAATATATGGTCCCCAGCCAAAAAATGTCACTGTGTTGTAGTAACTTCAGGCTCCTGCAGATGGTGCTGCATGAGGATGCTCAGGTTATAAATATCTGCTGGGTGTGTGACGGGACTGATAGTTTGAGAAGAGGTGGTGCAGTGACTGTCTCATTCAGTGTGTGGAAAAAGGGTCATAAAGCAGATGTTAATGATTGACTAAAAGCAGTGATTGTATTTGGGTGCCAAAAGTCAGAGTGTGAAGGAAGTAGCTGAATTTGCAGGTGTATGGAAGTGTACAGTCATATGGGTCTACCAGCAGTGTTAATCTCAGTCAGTCACATTCTCCTCAGAATTATGACTGAAAGACCAAACTGATGGACAGGAACCACTGGCAGGTTTTGCAATTTGTAAATGAAAATCTCTTCACTTCCAGAGAAGAATTGCTTCTAGAAGTCAAGGCAGGTCCTTCACAACAAATTTCTGAAGGAACACAACACAGAGAACTGCATATGTTAATGATTGACTAAAAGCAGTGATTGTATTTGGGTGCCAAAAGTCAGAGTGTGAAGGAAGTAGCTGAATTTGCAGGTGTATGGAAGTGTACAGTCATATGGGTCTACCAGCAGTGTTAATCTCAAGTCAGTCACATTCTCCTCATAATTATGACTGAAAGACCAAACTGATGGACAGGAACCACTGGCAGGTTTTGCAATTTGTAAATGAAAATCTCTTCACTTCCAGAGAAGAATTGCTTCTAGAAGTCAACGCAGGTCCTTCACAACAAATTTCTGAAGGAACACAACACAGAGAACTGCACACCATTAATATATGGAGCAGAGTGTCAGCAAGAGGCCTTCAGCCTTGTGTGCTGTCAGCCACAATTCTGAGGATTTTACAATTCACTGCACTGTACCACCTCTTCTCAATCTATGAATCCAGTCACACCCTGCAGATATTTATAGCCTGATCATCCTCATGCAGCACCATCTGCAGGAGCCTGAAGTTACTACCACCGTAAAAACATGCAGTGACCAATTTTTTGTCAAGGGTGCTTACTTCTACATGTTAACAGCAGTGTAAATGTATTCAATTTAATTATGCCCAGGCCTTACAACAGCAATATTTAGTGTGTTAACCTTGTCCTTTTGGGTCACAATGTACTAATGCGCTTACAGTGACAACTGTACAGTTTTTACCATTCTCACCCTTTGGTCCCCTTTGCCCCTCATATCCACGAGGTCCTTGAACACCAGCAATTCCCTGTTTTCCCATCTCACCTACATATGATAAAGGACAATAAATGTTAAGTGAACATTAGCTTGTCACTCAGTAGTTCCTCAAGCATACTGACAAAGCTGTTTATGTAACACAAATCTTAAATTATTTATGCTTACGCTGTAAAGCGTAAAATCTTAAATTATTTACACTGGTTACCCTGTATGCACTATAACCAGGGATAGATTTGTTTGTTGAATTTGTTACATAATTATGTTTTACTTATAGTCAGTATATTTGTAAAGAAACTAATGTACATTTTGGGAATTTAGAAGTAAAATTTTTAGTTCTTAACTGCATATTTGTGTTAATATCGTTACATTAATTTATAAAATACTATGGGTTGGTAACCTTTACAAGGGAAAAAATGCAAAGACCCATATACCAGGTATTTACACTCATTGTCCATTTTAGCTCCACTGACCATATAGGTGCATATTGTAGTTCTACAGTTACAGACTGTAGTCCATCTGTTTCTCTGTATAACTTGTTCAGCCTGTTCTTCAAATGGTCAGGACCCTCACAGAGCAGGTGGATCATTCTCAGTGCTGCAGTGACACTGATTTGTGCTGGTGTGTTAATGTGTGTTAGAAGGGAGCAGAGCTCAGCATGCAAACTGTGCAGCAACAAATGAGCTGCTGTCCCTGACGTTACATCTGCAAGGTGGACCAACTAGGTAGGTGTATCTAATGGAGTAAACATCTCCAGCAGCTCTGCTCACTCACTGTTCAAACACCGTGTCCACTCAACACACACTGACACACCACCACCATATGAATGTCGCTGCAGTGATGAGAATGATCACCTGCTCGGAGGTGATCCTGTGGGGTCCTGATCATTGAACAGAGTGAACAGTGTATACAGACAGATTGACTACAGTCTATAATTGTAGAACTACAAAGTGCATCTATATGGTCAGTGGACATAAAATGGACATTGAGTGTAAATACACGTGTACCTGATGAAGTTTCTATACATTTACTAATCCAACATTTCTTCTGGAATCAAGCCTATTAAAGACTTTCTGTAGTAACTGGACTAGATGATGTTTTGTTGAACACAGATTAAGCCTAAAACTTATGTAGATTGTTGTCTGGCACTGCTTCTCTACAGTGATATTTCTCACAGGACTGTGCAACTGACCGCCTGTGTGAACAAAGCACACAGCTGAAAACATACTGTTGGATATGTAATGTACTTTCATACTGTACCTTTTTCTCCTTTGGGTCCAGGGTACCCTCGTTCTCCTTTAAATCCTTGCCTACCAGGGGGGCCAGGAATAGTGCCATGTACTGAAAGGAACAACAGTTACCATTTTAACAGATTTATATAAGCAATAACTGCTATCAGCCTTTCTTCTTTCCAGAAATGACTTGACTGGTGTACACAAAGCATATGTTCATTCTTTGGTGCATATCAGTTAGTGGTACTATTCATAGCCAGTGTTGTTACACCCAGCAGCTGATGTGAAAGTAAAGACACTCACTTCTGAAGAAATCCACTAGATCAGCAGTCACGTTTCCATAGGCAGCAAAAACACGGCTGTACCCAGGAGGACCAGGTGGACCAGGCGGTCCTTGGATGCCCACGGAGTGTCCCCGCCAATATTCATCATTAATGTCCCGAAGCAGACCCTGACCTGGTAGGTGAAAGGAGTGTTTAGATCAGTGAAGAGTCAACAGTATTACACTACTAGTGCATCAAAAATGTTTGTGTTCATGACTGAATTAAATAAGATGAACTGCCATTTTTATATTCATTACACATAAAGTGACATTTTAAGTCTCTTTTTATTTTGATGTTGATGCTGAATAGTAATTTACTCAAACTCATAACGCTTGAATAGTTTGAGATTCTACAGTAGATACACTGATTGACTGACTGATTCACTGTTTGACTGACTGATTGAACTTCATTGTTATTGTTTTAGTAGCAGTACAGGACAGTTGACTTACTCCGAATGTAGTCAGTTACTCTCAGAGCAACATTGGAGTAATCCGTTTCAGCCAGTCTGGCCCCATTATGGTCTGATCCGTAGAAGTATCCACCTCCAGTACCGTATCCAGACTCACCACGATCACCTTTCTCACCACGTGCTCCTTGAGGTCCAGGAGGACCAGGCAGTCCAGAAGTGAAGCGTTGCATTGCGTCACCTGAAAAGTCCCAAATGGTTTAAAGATCAATGAGCTTCACTGATGTTCACAGTGACACTGTTTGTCTGTCTAAGAGATGGTGAACAGTGTAATAGCTCAGGTGTGATATTAGAAGCACACATTACTGCACTACTTCATTATTATCTGGCCTATCACAGGTGTGACACTCACTGCTGAGATACTCCTGAAGTTCGGCCCGAATGAGTGAGCTCTGGCTTGCTCTGTCATATGAAACTGAACCCACTGAGTTCCCTGGGGGGCCTTGAGGTCCTGGGGGGCCAGGAGGTCCAGGTGATCCAGAGAAGCCAGAATCTAAAAGACAAATTCACACGATGAAAGCAACAGTCATTTATATGTGAAACTGACTCTGAATAGTATAAAGCACTTAAATAGAAGAACTCACTCTTCAGATAGGCCTGGATATCTTCAAACCCATACCCTGAACCTGAGATGCCTGCGGGTCCACGGGGGCCAGGTGGACCAGGTGGCCCCTGTCTCCCTGGAGGACCTGGACGACCAATGCTAGCAGCAACTCCTGATCCTGAAAATGATCAAATGGAAAAGAAAAACAGCTGATGTCAAAGAATGAAAGTACATCTCAAATAAAGATAAATTACCATTTTAAACGTGGACCTCCATTATTTCACTCTCATAACTAGCAATTAAATTAATAAGTTTAATAAGTTACTTTATAGTTCAAAATGACCATGTTCACATAATCTCCATGGCCACTTCATAAAGTACATATAGCTTGTATCTAGACTCATTGTCCATTTTAGCTCCACTGATCATAAAAGTGTACTTTGGACAGTCTGTAATCCATCTGTTTCTCTGTATACTTTGTTCACCATGTTCTTCAATGGTCAGGACCCCCATGTTCATGTGTGTTGAGTGAGCAGAGCTGCTGATGTTTTTAAACATTTTAGTGTCACTGCTGGAGTAAAAGTTGTGCACTAACCAGCCAACAGAGTCACCAATGAAGGACTAGAGGACCAACACAAACTGTGCAGCAACAGATGAGCTGCTGTCTCTGACTTTACATCTACAAGGTGGACCAATAAGGTAGGTGTGTCTAATAGAGTGAACAGTGATGGGACACAGTGTTAAAAATCCCCAGCTGCTCTGCTGTGTCTGATCTACACAATACAGTCTAACACACCACCACCATGTCAGTGTCACTGCAGTGCTGAGAATGATCCACCTGCTCTGTGGTCGTCATAGAGAGAAAAGTCTGTAATTGTAGAACTACACCTGTATGGTCAGTAGAGCTACAATGGACAATGAGTGTAAATACAGACTAAACAGTAAATCTGTCAGTGTTAAATCAACACTATTAGAGTTAAATTAACACTGAGGGTGTCAAAATGTAACACCCTCAGTGTTAATTTAACTCTAATAGTGTTGATTTAACACTGGCAGATTTACTGTGTATGTGTACCTAATGAAGCTGCCAGTGAGAGTATTTACCTTACATGATTGACCGCTACACTTCATAGCAAGTTTTAAAATCTGACAAATATCTCAGGCTTACTCTCAATCAAGGTAGTGATGTCACTGTAGGTAGACCCTGGTTGGCCAGGGAGTCCAGGAACACCAGGTGGGCCTGGAAGTCCAGGTCTACCAGTCAGCCCCCGCTCTAAAAACAAACACAAGTTTTAATCACATTAGTTGTCACTAGCAAAGTGGAATTTAAGGAAGAATCCTGGAAAGGAACTCACCGTTCATTATCCTGATGACATAGTTTGCCAGTTCCTCCATGTTTAAGTTGGCCAGGCTTCCTGCTGGACCAGGTGGTCCTGGAGGGCCAATTATGTAACGTCTAACATCATCCCCTGATAAAAACATAGTTGTCAAGGAAGGGAGGAAATTCGGTTACATGCTGTTTCTAGTTTTACATTTGTGTTTTTGACCTTCAGTACTCACTCTGTAATAATGCAATGATGTCGCTGACAGAAATACTTAATGCGCCAGTGACTCCACCACTTACTGCACCATTAGCTCCTCCATTTACTCTACCACTGACGCCAGAACCTACAACAAATGTTTACAGTGTTACTGAGCATGTATTGTTCAGAGACACAGATAACTGATATTATTTAGATGACATCATACAAAAGCGATGGCTCCATGTTGATAGGCAAATTCAAGTTAATTTGGCAGTGCTGTGGGAGGTTTATTATGAGATAATCTTGAATAAGTTTATTTTTTTTTTCAGTGTTTTCCAGCAATTGGTCACCACATATGGTGTACATTTGCCATAACCGATCCATCAAAGGCAGATTAAGAATACCAGTTACAGGTAAAAATGAGGGAGAGCAGGAAACTTATTATTCCCAATAATAATAATAATAATAATAATAATAATAATAATAATAATAATAATAATAAAATAACAACAATGTTGTTGTTGTCAGAAGAAGAAGAAGAACAAGAAAATGTCTACTAATACACATGTGTTGATTGAGTTCAGTTTTTGGCTGCTCTAAGTTTAATAAGAGTGTTATGATCAAACTACCTGCTTTATATCAGCAGAACATATAGTGTTTGCTGTGTGTCAGGTACAGCTTCTGTCTAAACACACTGTTTTGACAGATGAGATGCTATAAGAGCTAGTGCATCTCAAAAAATAAGAAATTCTTGAAACAGTTCATTGTTATTCATAATTTAATTCATCAAGATAAAGTGTAATTTTATACATTTAATTTTAATAATTAAATAATAAATATAATGTATAATACATTTATACATTAAAGTGACATATTTTTGTTTTAATGTTGATCAGTATGACTTATAGCTCATGAAAATCCAGAAATTCACCTCAAATATTTCAGTTTGACTAAATAACTGTTCAAACAGTATCAGCATTAAAACAGAAAATGCAAAAATAAACTTTTCCCCCCCACCATATTCTAATGTGTTTGAAATGCACTTGTATGTTACTCAGCACTTTAAGCTGCTGGTGTCAGAACTGCAGTGCTTACCAAAATTTAATGACACAATTGAATACTATCTATATGGGCTGCACTGATGGGTTAAATGTCATCCCTCACTACTGATCTGCACTCCTCTTGTCCTTATTCATCCCTCACAATTGACCTGCACTCCTCTATCTGTCCTTTATTCATCCCACACTACTGACCATTCATTTTTACCCTAGCACTAACTGGAATACCATAGTAACCACTGGGGATACTATAGCAACCATGTAGAAACTGCCTGGCAACACCATAACAACCAACTGGAATACCACAGAAATCACCTGGGATACTATAGCAACCATGTAGCAACTGCCTAGCAACACTATTGCAACCAACTGGAATATGGTAGTAAACCATTTAACAACTATGTAGTAACCACCTGGTAACCTCTTAGCAATCACCTTGCAACACCTTAGCAACTGCCTAAATAAATGCAATCATCTAGCTTATGATGCCATCTGAATATCTTCAGTTTCCAGACTTACTTTGAAGATAGGCGATGACTCGAGCTGCCACATCCTCAATGGACACTGAAGGTCCTGGAGGACCAGGAGGTCCCTGGATGTTGGATAAGTGCTGCCTCATGCTGTCACCTGATTATATTTTTTTAAGAAAAAAAAAAACAGTGCATCTTCACTAGTGTCATTTTTTGAAGAAAAAAAAAACAGTGCATCTTCACTAGTGTCACGTTCACATGGAGCAGACTAACATACTCTGCATGTACTCAGCAATATAACGGCGATATGCAGCAGCAGATCCAGAGTGTCCAGGAGGGCCAGGTGGTCCAGGTGGGCCTGGGGGACCTTGGGGACCAGATCGCACAGAGGTCCCAGATGCCCCAGAGGCCCCAAGCACAAGTGAGCCTGTGGATGAAAATACATTTACTGGAGGAGAAATACAGCTGAAGCTTTTCTGATCTCAAGATGCTACCAGTGACAGACCATTTTGAGTAATGGTATGGAATTGCACTGAAAAAAAACTTTTATATAAACTTATATTTAAAAGGCCCTTACAATACATGTCATCATTCCTGTGATCAAAGTTCAATGTAAAAACTTCCTGATATTCCAACTGAATTTGTTGCATACAAACTTTAAGACTTGTCTTCAATTAGATTTTTATCATCAGATAATGATTTTAGCTCTGATTTTACCTCTGGATGTTCCTGGGATTCCTGGAGCCCCTGGTACTCCATTGTCACCTATGTGACACTGATAGGTTAGTATGAGTAATGTTTACTCTCATGTTCATACCAATTTATCAGACAAATTTAATTTTGATTTACCTTTTTGGCCCTGTGGCCCTGGTAGCCCTGGAGGCCCTGGTGACCCAGGAGGACCTTGAACTGCTCCATATCCAGAGACTGAAGAGTAACATTAAGAGTCTCAATCCAATCAACATACACACACACAGACACACACAAACACACACATGCATAGTACATACATACACAGATAAACAGACACAGGTAAAAAGTAACCTAGTAAGTAAACATTAGTACCAACATAAATTTATAATTTAATCAAAAAGTCCTTAACTCACATGTGGCTGTTCCTCCTGATCCTCCTGGACTTCCAGGCAGTCCAGGCTGACCTGGCTCTCCTACAGAGGACATGTGGAAATGCATGGTGTGAGTGGGTCCAGAACCTAAATGATCCCTTTTTATCTCTGCATTGTATGTGTTACTGTTTATCTGGAAATTGTAATCTGTATTAGAGAGGCCTCATACCTTGGTAGCCCCTAGGTCCTGGGGTACCTGAAAGAGTTGAGAATGCAAAAGATGTAGATGTTGACAGTTAAGTGCGCGCGCACACACACACACACACACACACACACACACTCACTCACCTGTATCTCCTTTAGGCCCTGCAGGCCCAGGTGGACCTGGTGGTCCAGCAAAAAATGTCCCTGATTTTAAAACATAAGTAGATTTTTTTTAATGCATTCAGAATCAGAATGATGAAGAGGTCTTAACAACTTAAATGTATCAAATATTGGCTTTACAGGATTAAGAACACAATATAGAGCCTACTGGCCTTAATTAATTGGACATTTAAAATAATAACAGAAAAGCTGACCTGAGTTGGGTACAAAACTCCCTGGTTCTCCTCTGTCTCCCTTCTCTCCTCTTGCTCCAGGTCTCCCATATCCTGTAAAACAGCAGTGAAAATGTGAGCCTACAGTTTTTCAATCTTGACTTATAGCATATCTGAAAATCAGTCCTACCTGGTTGGCCTGGTTCTCCAGGTGGTCCCGGAGGTCCAGGTCTAGGGTCTCCTACAAATAAAATGATTGAAAAGACACAATGTAGGTTTAAAATTCATTTTTATGCATTTCTAGCCTGTTCTGGACTTAACGGCTATATGCAATATAACAGACCAGTGTTGTGAATATGCTGTAATGTCTATTTTTTCTGCTTCTGTAATTGAGGTGAGATGTGTAATGTTTACAATGCAAGTCACTCCAAGCAGCAATTAACTGTCAGGATCACAGAGTGTTCATCAGCTTTCATGTATTGGTTACACTGATGTACCTGGACGTCCAGGCTGTCCTGGTGGACCAGGTGGTCCAGGTGGACCCTGAATAACCCGAGAGGCATCTGAAGAACCAAACTGTCCTAAAAGATATACACAGTACACAAATTAGAATTGTTTTTAAATCTAAAATGTATATTTTCTTATATACTATTTGTTGATTTTGAGGATTTTACTCTCTGCTCTAGTTGAGCTGACAGTCTCTCGAGTCTCCACTGCGATTCCAGCTTCTCCTTGATCCCCTTTATCACCTTTAGGACCTGTACAGGTAAACGAAAAGGTGGAAAAGTTGTTGGATGGAGAATTGATTGTAGAGGAAGGTGACTAAGGTTGGAGGACTGACATGCATATTATGAGACTGTGATGACCCGGCAGTGCTGTGATGAAGTTAAAAAGAAATAAAAGTTGAGAAAAGCTGTAAAATGAATATATCTGTGAAGTAAGAACATAATTGTGTGACTACTGACTAAGACTACTTAGTCTTAACTTTCACAATAATGTAATAATAGTAGTAAAAAAAAAATCAGAATATCATGTTTTAATTTTTTTTTTTTGTTTTAATATTGATCAGTATGACATGTAGCTCATTAAAATCAGAAATCCAGAATTCTGGAATTTGAGTAAATGACTATTCAAACAGTATAAATACTGTGTATCTCTCAGAGCTACAACTGTCACATTACTAATGTCAACACTGCTGAACCAGAGACAACATCAGAAGTGTGTTACCTGCACTAACAGGCTTCCCACTTTTTCAGGACAACAAAATTCCCTGATTTTTCCCTGAGTTTTCCCTGATGATTTTTCAAAATTGCAGGATAACTATTTCAACCTATTTTCACCTATTTCAACCTATTTTGACACATCTCCAATTACCATGCGTTAATACAGAAATAAGGGCAAATATACCAGAAACAGAGAGAAAGACCCAGTCTGAATTGAACTCTAGATTATACTAGAGCAGCTTTGGAGAAACAGCTCTGGATGCAAGGGGCGCTACTCCCTTTTGGCTTTTTAGTTAATAGTTGTGTTTAGAGTTAGAGGTTGTAAGTCAGCTACCACCAGTCAACTACCAGTCAGCCTACAAAATGACAGAGATGGATAATAGGGATCTCTATACTAAAAAGCCACCATAGCCAATAATCCAGTAAAGAACGTGTGGACGTGAAACAACAGACAGACAACATTCTCTCTTGGGCTTATAAAATTCCCTGACTTTTCCCTGACTGGAAAAAGTGAAACTCAATTTC
>BRDA01008944.1:0-17333 GCA_036984385.1 Crenuchus spilurus
TGATGTTTGATGAACATTAATGATGTTTGTTGGAAATTTATGTTTGATGGAGAATGATGATGTTTGATGGAGAATGATGATATTTGATGGAGAATTATGATGTTTGATGGAGAATTATTACATTTGTTGGAGAGTGATGATGTTTGATGGAGAATGATGATGTTTGATGTAGAATGATTACATTTGTTGGAGAGTGATGACGTTTGATGGAGAATGATTATATTTGTTGGAGAATGATGATGTTTGATGGACAATAATGATGTTTGTTGGAGAATGATTATATTTGTTGGAGAATTATGGTATTTGATGGAGAAGGATGCTGTTTGATGGAGAATTTTGATATTTGTTGGAGAATGATGATGTTTGTTGGAGAATGATGATGTTTGATGGAGAATGATTATATTTGTTGGAGAATGATGACGTTTGATGTAGAATGATGATGTTTGATGGAGAATGATGATGTTAGTTGGAGAATTATGGTGTTTGGTGGAGAATGACGGTGTTTGATGGAGAATGATAATGTTTGAAGAAGAATGATTATGTTTGTTTGAGAATGATGATGTTTGATGGAGAATGATATTTGTTGGAGAATTATGATGTTTGTTGGAGAATTATGTTGTTTGATGGAGAGTGATGATTTTTGATGGAGAATGATGATGTTTGATGGACAATAATGATGTTTGGGGATTAGGGATTAATGATTTGATGTTTATTATTACTAACCCTGTAAAGCTGCTTTGTGTGAATTATGGTGTTTGATGGAGAATGCTGATGTTTGATGGAGAATAATGATGTTTGTTTGAGAATGATGATGTTTGATTGACATGTTGATGTTGGAGAATGATGATGTTTATTGGAGAATGATGATGTTTATTGGAGAATGATAATGTTTGATGGAGAATGATTACATTTGTTGGAGAATGATGTTAGAGAACAACAGTGTTTGATGGACAATAATAATATTTGTTAATGAATTATTGTGTTTTTTTGTACAAATATGACATTTGTGAAGAATGATGATGTTTATGAGTCAGTGTTGTGTTGAAGATTTGTATTTGATGAAGAATCATGGCTGTTTGATATACGAAGAGCAGATTTAGTCCTGTAAGGTTGACATGCTAATGAAAATTTTATGAGCTGTCTTTGAGTTCACAAGCTAGCACTATCAATAATATTAGCACAAACTGTATATTTGCATGTGTGATAATCCATCCATCCATCCATCATCTTCCGTTTATCTGTGTTCGGGTCGTGGGGGTAACAACCCAAGCAAAGAAGACCAGACGTCCCTCTTCCCAGCTACCTCTTCCATCTCATAAGGGAGGATTCCAAGGCGTTCCCAGGCCAGCTGAGAGATGTAATCTCTCCAGCGTGTCCTAGGTCTTCCCCGGGGTCTCCTCCCCGCTGGACATGCCCGGAACACCTCACCCAGGAGGCGCCCAGGAGGCGTCCTTACCAGGTGCCCGAACCACCTCAACTGGCTCCTCTCAACGTGGAGGAGCAGTGGCTCTAATCCGAGTCCTTCCCGGATGTCCGAACTCTTCACCCTATCTCTAAGAGTGAGACCAAACACCTTACGAAGAAAACTAATTTCAGCCGCTTGTATTCACGATCTCATTCTTTCATTCATTACCCAAAGCTCATGACCATAGGTTAGGGTTGGAACGTAAACCGACCGGTAAACAGAGAGCTTTGCCTTCTGACTCAACTCTCTCTTCACCAAGACAGACCGGCACAGAGCCTGCATCACTGTGGCTGCTGAACCGATCCGCCTATCGATCTCCTGCTCCCTCTTACCCTCACTCGTGAACAAGACCCCGAGATACTTAAACTCCTTCACTTGAGGCAAGGACACCCTCCCAACCTGGAGAGAACAATCCACCTTTTTCTGGCTGAGTACCATGGTCTCAGATTTGGAGGTACTGATTCTCATCTCGGCTGCTTCACACTCAGCTGCAAACTGGTCCAGTGACAGCTGGAGGTCCTGTTCTGATGTCCTGTTCTGATGTCCTGTCCTGTGTAAGCCAGCAGGACCACATCAACTGCAAAAAGCAGACATGGAATCCTGAGGTCACCAAACTGGACACCTTCCACCACTTGTCTACGCCGAGAATTTCTATCCATAAAAATTATGAACAGAATCGGTGACAAAGGGCAGCCCTGGCGGAGTCCAACCTCAACTGGGAACCAGTCTGACTTACTGCCGGCAATGCGAACCAAGCTCCTACTTCACTTGTATAGGGACTGAATAGCCCTTAGCAAAGAGCCTCGTATCCCATGCTCATGGAGCACCCCCCACAGGATATCCCAAGGGACACGGTCGAATGCCTTCTCCAAATCCACAGAGCACATGTAGATTGGTTGAGCAAACTCCCATGAACCCTCTAGGACCCTGTTGAGGGTAAAGAGCTGGTCCAGTGTTCCATGACCGGGACAGAACCCACACTGTTCCTCTTGAATCCGAGATTCGACTATCAGTCAGACTTTCTTCTCCAGTACCCCAGAATATACTTTACCGGGGAGGCTGAGAAGTGTGATCCCTCTGTAGTTGGAACACACCCTCCGGTCCCCTTTCTTGAAAATAGGGACCACCACACCCATCTGCCAATGCAGGGGCACTGCCCCCGAAGTCCACACAATGTTGCAAAGACGTGTCAGCCTCTAGACAGTCCTGCAACATCTAGAGCCTTGAGAAACCCAGGGCGGATCTCATCCACCCCCAGGGCTTTGCCACCGAGGAGTTTTTTGACTACCTCGGCCACTTCAGCCTGAGTGATGAATGAGTCACCCCCAAGGTCCCCAGACTCTACTTCTTCTCTTGAAGACGTGGAGGTGGGATTGAGAAGGTTCTCAAAGTATTCCTTCCAACGGCCAGTGATATCCCCAGTCGAGGTCAACAGCTTTCCACCAGCACTGTAAATAGTGTTGGTGGGAAACTGTTTCCCCCTCCTGAGCCGCTTGACCGTTTGCCAGAATCTTCAAGGAGCCATTCGATAGTCATTTTCCATGGCCTCACCAAACTCCTCCCACATCTGTGTTTTTGACTCAGCAACAGCTGAAACTGCAGCTCGCTTGGCCCTTCAGTACTTGTTGGCTGCCTCTGGAGTCCCACAAGACAACCAGGCCAAGTAGGACTCTTTCTTGAGCTTGACAGCCTCCCTCACCCGGGGTGTCCCTACACCTCGACAACCACCAACCACCTTGCGGCCACAGTTCCGATCAGCTGCCTCGACAATGGAAGCCCGAAACACAGCCCATTCAGACTCTATGTCCCCTGTCTCCCACGGAATGTCGTCGAAGCTCTGGCGGATGTGAGAGTTGAAAATCTGTCTGACAGGTTCCTCTGTCAAACATTCCCAGCAAATCCTCACTACACGTTTGGGCCTGCCAGGTCTGTCCGGCATCCTCCCCTGCCATCTGATCCAACTCACCACCAGGTGGTGATCGGTTGACAGCTCTGCCCGTCTCTTCACCCGAATGTCCAAAACACATGGCTGTAAGTTCAACGATATGATTATAAAGTCAATCATTGTGTGATAATGTTTTCATCTCAACACATGCTAGATATTCCTGTCTGATGTGCAGTGTTCCACAGTGTTATATTACTGTAGCCATAACCAGCTCTCATGATAATGTATAGAAAGTAATTGACTACATCTAAATGAGACGTCACTTTTCACACCGTGGATCTTCCTCCTTCATGTTATCCAGTCACAGATGTTTCCTTTAACCAAAAAGGCAATGTTTTTTAGCTTTTAGTATTTCATCTTTCTGCTAACAAGGCAGCTCAGTGGAGCATTGGAGAATTGTGCTTACAAGCAGAAAAAGAGCACATTTATACTATACTGTGTGAAAATATATGAACAACTAAGAACACCTGATGTGTCAGACCTCTGCACTATTTCTTTTGGTGCTTACAACAGTGGTTAGCTGTAAAGGTGGAGTGTAAATTGGTCCAGTTATATCTAACACAGTGTAATGTATAGTAGTCAGAAATATGCAGGTTCTGTAGTTCATATATTGGTGTTTAGTAGGTTAAAGAAATAATTGTCAAATGTACATTCTGATTGTGTACAAAAATATATTTTTCCAATTTTGATCTTTTTCATTGCTCTCTATCATCATTCTACAGTCACCTCTATCATTTGCCACAAACCCCATCATTCTTCACCAAATGCCATTATTCTTCATTAAACACAATCATTCTCTAGGAAAGAGCTTTGACAACAAACAGCAATAATCTCCATCAAACAACAGTCTTCATCAGACACCATCATCCTTCATCACGGGCAGCACGGTGGCTTAGTGGTTAGCACGTTCGCCTCTCAGTGCTGAGGTCTTGGGTTCGAGTCCACATCTGAGCGGAGTTTCCATGTTCTCCCTTTGTCTGCGTGGGTTTCCGCTGGGGTCTCCGGTTTCCTGCCACAGTCCAAAAACATGGACGTCAGGTGAACTGGCTAGTCTAAAATAAAATTACCCTGGTGTGTATGTCTGTGTATGAATGTATGTATGTATGTATGTATGCCCAGATATGGTTGGCACTCTGTCCTGGGTGATCCCCCTAGTGCTCGATGCAGTCCTCCAGGTGGACGGTCGCTTCCGGTTGAGAGTACGCTGTGCGCGACTGGCTGCCGCTTCTCATCGGTGTGTGTAAATGGAGTGTGTTGATTGTAAAGCGTCCTTGGGTATCCACTAACCACCTCCAGTCATAACATACAGTATACTATATTGTGCTAATTTTGCTGGTTCCTATTTTTGGGCACTCACTGCCTTTGTGGTTGCTGTAACAGATTGAATCACACTTTTTCTTGTGTGTTACATTTCAGAAATAAGCCTTGCTCATCTGTGTCTAACAGTGTATGAGTGTGTGCTGCAGTGTCTGGCATTAAATCTGGGTGCAGATAATCAGAGATGAGAACTAGGCTGAATGATGGCTTGAGGGTGGCTCTGAGAGAAGGAGAAGATGAGGAGGGAGGATGAGAGGGAGGGAAAGATGGAAAGATGAGAAAAAGAAGTGGCCTGGTTTAGTGATCTGCCACTTCTGGGAAGAGATGGAATGAAGCTTGATTGTAAAATGGTGTTTTTGCCAACAGTTTGGCAAATAATCATATGTAGTTTTCTTCTTCTCCCAAATTCAGTTGATCAGCCAAAACATCAGACATTTGCTTTTTTAATTTCATGTGGCAGTGAGAAGAATGATGTAGATTACATTTTACACTGTGAGGCTTCTCAGGCTAGCCTCTTTAGCAGAATTAAATGGAAGCTATGACACTTTTCAAGCCACTGGCTTGGTGACACTGCACTGCAACAATGTGGTTTCCCAGACTGGTCTCTTGGATACATATACCCCGCAGCATTGAAGCTACTTGGGCCAGTTTCCTTTCGGACTGATGACACTATACTGCAACAACTTGGCTTCTCGGGCTGGCTGCCTAAATCACATGAAATGGTAGCTATGTGACTTTCAACGTGACTAGCAATGTTAGCAACATTAAATGACAGTTATATGGCTTTCAGACTGATCATCTTGATGACTGTACTACAGCAACATCTTTTTAGCAACATTAAATAACATATGTGAGTCCAATCATTTTGATGACTTTACTGCAGTAACCTGGTTTTCCAGGCTGGCCTCTTTAGCAACTATGCACTACAGTTACAAGAGTTTTCTCCCGTGTTAGCTAGGGAACATCATCTGCTGTGGCATGTTTTGATGATTTTGCACTTTGCTTTCTTGCTGTAAAGCACCTTGGCTTGTAGACTGCACATATTGTATCTTTGAATAAGTATTTTTTTCTACATGTTTATGCATTCACATTATTGTGTTTATCAGCTGACAACTCTACAGAGGGGTCAGATCATCTACCAGATTAGATTTGTGATCTGTTTATTCAGGGTTAAAGTCATTCTTGCCCTCAATTGCATGTTTTTGATGTTATTGTCTCCTCGAACATATCAGAGGAAATTTGTGATACAGTGTTATTATGTTTGAGCTGCAGGTTCAGTCTTTTAGACCTTTTAGAAAAAAAGGAAGGAAGACTGGGTTGAGGAGGTTAATCCTAAATTAACACATAAATACATTTGGACACTGATGCAGAAACTGAGGAACCAGAAATTATTTAGTTTGTTTTCCTTTGTTGTGTCTCTTTTAAGGCAATAAAGCAGATGAATGGAGAATACAGTGGAATCTCTGTTATTGTTTGTCCTGGTTATTGTACAATTTGGTTATCGTCTACTTTTTCCTGGAAAATTTAGTCCCAGTTATTGTTCATCTGCCAGATTTTTTGTCTGCCAGCCTACGTGACTTGCAGTTAATTTAGCAAAAAACAGAGCATCCACCCATACCTTCATCATTCATCCATGCTTTCATCACTCACCCACGTGGTCATAGTTCATTCTGGCTTTGTTTCTCATTGTTTCTCTGGCTTTGCTTCTCGTTGATAACACTAAAAACAAAGTAAAATATGTCACACTAAAGCGACAGTGCATAGCACTACCACAAAATGGGTGCAAAAACAAATAGCGGCTGAGAACCCCAAAAACAGGTGTACAAAACAAAGGCTGCCAGCTGGACCACACCGGCACACTCTAAAACAGAACATAAACCCGTAAGAGTGATGTTAAACGTTCATTTATTCATTTCATTAGTCTTTTGTGTTTATTTCTCATTGTTTTCTGTACGTAAAACTAGTTATTCTATATAAAATGTATTTTTGTTAATATTTTGGAGTGTCTGGAGCAGATTAACTGGATTTACATTATTTCTTATGGAACATATTGCTTCAGTTTTTGTTAATTTTTTTTGTTTTCATCAGGCACTTTAGAACAAATTAATGACCAAAACCGAGATTCTACTGTATTAGGCTATGAATTATGAAAATACAGCATTATCTGAGCAGTTATCATGCCCAGTCTGGAATCTGGAGACCTTAATGTGTCCCCTCTAAAAACATAAGGACCATCATTCAGCATAACGATGTGTATGCATATGCACAGATATGTACAGTAGTCATATCTGTTTTTTCATGTTGTATACAAACACATATATGCGTATATAAGCACACACTCTTTCTCTTTTTCTCCTTCTCTGACACATCACATCAATGTATATCTAACAGATCAGAGTGATGGCCTCCATCCCCACAGAGCCTGCGGGTTAAGGCATGACTGAGGCATGCATAGCAATGGTCATACATTCCATAGTGAGGGAGTGAAAGATGTTTATTCGCTGAGTACATTTTCATATTCCAGGGGTTTTCTTATTGTCAGTGCCATATTAAATAAGAACTACAAAGGGCAAGTTTGTATATATGATGCCAATTTAAGTGTGATTCTTTCTGTGGTCATGGTGAATGTACTCCATGAAAATGAAAAAGAGCTGGGGACAGTTTTCTACCCATGTCCTGGTGTTGACATGCTGTAAATGCTTATTAACACATGGGAATGAGATCCTAATGCATGACAGTGAATTAATACGGTGTGGGCACAATATCCTAATATGTGGCCTTGAATTGTTAATACTTGGGAAAGGGATCATGTGGCCATGACTGAGAATAAGATTGTATTGCGTGGCCATGACTTAATAAGGTATAAGAAAGAGATCCTTTTGTGTCGCCTTGACTTATTAATGTGTGAGGCCACAATGCATGGCCAGGACTTGTAGGATCAAGATCCTAATGTACTGTATAATCATGATATATTAGTGAGTAGACATTGCATTGCATAAGTTGTGGCCACAAATTATGATTTTGTACCCATGTGATTGTTGGTCATGGTTTAATTATTTCATCTTATTACGTCATGGACACACATTAGATTAGATTAGATTCAACTTTTGCCAATGTGATTTCCAAACAACAAAATGTCTACATTTAACCCATCCGTGCTGTGAAACACACAAGTGAACACACTAGGTTGTGAGAACATGACTGAAGCGGTGGGCAGACCTATCCACAGCGCTTGGGGAGCAGTTGGGGGTTAGGTGCCTTGCTTAAGGGCATTTCAGCCATGACCTGCCCAGGGATTGAACCGGCGACCTTCTGGTCACAAAAATGTCTTGTGACCGGAAGGTCACCAGTTTGATCCCCGGGTGGGTCGCGACTGAATTGCTCTTGATCTCCAGGCCACAGCTGCCATTTAGGATTTTGTTCCCATGTATTAGTTAGTTGTGACCACAATAATTTTTTTTTTCATGCTGTGTGAATACAATAAAATAGGTCCAAAAACCACACGTGCACTCTTCCCATATAAAGTAAATGATCCTGCAAAGTTTTCTGGTTCTAACACAATGTAGAAAAATAGAATGTGAAATATGAACTAAATTTGGGCATTATATATAATTATATATACATGATTAAAATATATTATATGTAATACATACTTTATTATATCAGTAATAATAATAATAATGAGAGGAAGAAGAACAGTACTTTTTCAGGCCACCTTAATATGTACAGTATACACAGATATGACATATATAAATGTATGATGAAATGATTGAATTCAAAGATAAATTGTAGGTTCTAGACTGAATTTGAAATCTGTTCACTGTGCCCCAGACTGACAGACCTGCTGTGAATATTTGAGTAGCTCTGAGCCTCCCTGTGAGAAGGGCAGTCTCAGACAGGTCACTGATTTCTGGACAGCTGTTGTACCTAAAAAAAACACCAACAAACAGAAATATATACAGTGATTCTCCACCAAACACTATCATTCTCCATCAAATATGAACATTCTACACCAAACCAAACATTCTGCATCCACTATTCTCTCTATTCTTCATCCACCATCATTGTTCTCCCAACACTAACCACTCTCTACCAAACACCATCCTTATCCAGCAAACCTATTTATTCACCATCAAACACCAGACATCTTCATTCACCATAAAAAATTGTCATTATTCATAAACAACTAGTGTTTTCCACCAGGCCCTAACATTCTTCATCAAACAACATAATTTTTAATAACTAATAACATATTGATAGTTTTTTGTACCACTACACCAACACTTATTCCCAATATTAAGAGAAAAGAAAGAATTTTCTTAAACAGTTTAACTGAAAAGCTAAGAGCACTAAACCCAAGCCCTAGCTCTCACCTTAATTCTAGTATGTAATACTAATTACTGATCTCCTTGGTGATGCTAATTTTCTTCTTATGCCAAACTCCTCACTTTTTACATTTGTGCTGTAAAGGGACCAAGCTACATACAGTGAGGTTAATAAATATTTGAAAACCCTGCAAATTTGCAAGTTCTTCCACTTAGAAATCATGGAGGGGTCTGAAATTTTTGTTTTATGTGCATGTCCACTGTGAGAGACATAATCTAAAAGAAAAAATCTGGAAATCACAATGTATGATTTTTAAATAATTTATTTGTGTGTTACTGCTGCAAATAAATATTTGAACACCTGCCAATCAGCAAACATTCTGACCCTTAAAGACCTGTTATTTTGCCTCTAAAAAGTTCACCTCCACTCCTCTTATTCTAAATGAGAAGCACCTGTTTGAGGTCATTAGCTGCATAAAGACACCTGCCCACCCCACACAATCAGTAAGACTCCAACTACTAACATGGCTAAGACCAAATAGCTGTCCAAAGACACCAGAGACAAGATTGTAAACCTACATAAGGCTGGAAAGGGCTACGGAGCAATTGCCAAGCAGCTTGGTGAATAAAGATCAAATGTTGGAGCAATTATTACAAAATGGAAGAAGCTAAACATGACTGTCAATCTCCCTCAGACTAGGGCTCCATGCAAGATCTCACCTCATGGTGTATCAATAATCCTAAGAAAGGTGAGGAATCAGCCCAGAACTACATGGGAGGAGCTGGTCAATGACCTGAAGAGAGCTGGCACCATAGTTTCCAAGGTTACTGTGGCTAATACACGTCATGGTTTAAAGTCATGCATGGCAAGGAAGGTTCCCCTGCTTAAATCAGCACACGTCCAGTCCCGTCTTGTTTGCCCATTACCATTTGGATGATCCAGAGGATCATGGACCATAGTGCTATGGTCAGATGAGACCAAAATAGAACTTTTTGGTCTTAATTCCACTCACCGTGTTTGGAGGACGAAGAATGATAAGTACCATGCCAAAAACACCATCCCTACTGTGAAGCATGAGGGTGGAAGCATCATGTTTTGGGGGTGTTTCTCTGCACATGGGACAGGACGACTGCACTGTATTAAGGAGAGGATGACCGGGGCCATGTATTGCGAGACTTTGGGGAACAACCTCCTTCACCCAGTTAGAGCATTGAAGATGGGTCGTGACTGGGTCTTCCAATATGACAATGACCTAAAGCACACAGCTTTAGGATAACCAAGGAGTGGCTCCGTAAGAAGCATATCAATGGCCTAGCCAGTCTCCAGACCTAAACCCTATAGAAAATCTTTGGAGGGAGCTCAAACTCCGTGTTTCTCAGCAACAGCCCAGAAACCTGGCTGATCTGGAGAAGATCTGTGTGGAGGAATGGGCCACAATCCCTGCTGCAGTGCGTGCAAACCTGGTGAAAAACTACAGGAAACATTTGACCTCTGTAATTGCAAACAAAGACTACTGTACCAAATATTAACATTGATTTTCACATGTGTACAAATACTTATTTGCAGCAGTAACACACAAATAAATGATTAAAAAATCATACATTGTGATTTCCGTATTTTTTCTTTTTGATTACGTCTCTCACAGTGGACATGCACCTATGATGAAAATTTCAGACCACTCCATGATTTCTAAGTGGGAGAACTTGCAAATTCACAGGGTGTTCAAATTCTTGTTTTCCTTACTATAGCTGTGTAGGTGAAATGTAATTTTGTAGGTGAGTCATGCCATTCTGTGTCTCATTACCTGCACACCAAGCCCACGTTCTTCTGTTTAAATCCCTGATCCTATAACATGACTCACAGAAACATGAACAAGTCCAGCTTTTCTCAGCAATACTGAGACTAATCACAATGCAGGCACAAAGCATTCCTATGAGTTTAACCCTTAAATATTGAAGTTAAAGGTAAAAGAAACAAGATATTTTAAGTAATGGAAGATTTTAAACTCTGCTACCTCTGGAATTTAGAAGATGGAGATGCTTTATCATGAGTTTGATGAAAGCTATTGTGAAATTGAATTGAAAACTAAGTATGCACTTCATTACATAAATATGTAATCCAAAATCCAATTTAAATAATTGTGTAATGGAAAGAGAATTTCTCACTAAACACCAGCAGTAAGTGGAAATGTTTAAGTGTTATTGTAATTATTATTATTATATAGGGAGTTATTATAATATAGGGAATATTATTAGTATGCATATTATTTTCCTCCAGTCACTTCATCATTTCTTTGGCAAAACTTTCCTGTGCTACACCTGAAGATGCTGTAGAAGTTGAGAACATTGGGTGTTTTCTGTATTGACCTCATTCTGTACAGCCTGCCTTACCTCTTTCTTGACTTTTAGTGTCTTTTCCTTCTGTTTCTCCATTTTTCAGCACGTGTGTTCTTCAGTTTTGCTTACTCACCACGCCAGACAAGTGCACATGTACAGTGAAGTGCAGCTCCTGTGTCTGGGTCAGCATGTTTTAAGATGCTTCTGCACAGATGGAGAAAAGCATTGCTGCTCAGGTAGAAGCCTCTGGAGGCCCATAGGAGGCTGTTTTTTTCTTGTTTGTTTACCATTGTAGTGCTGCTTAGCATGGCTTTCTCTTAATAACATGCTTGCTTTATTTACAGTAGCACAGAAAATCATTTAAAGGGCTTTACATTTTTTCATAGTCTTAACTTATGACATCTGTGCATACATTTTAAGTTTTAGGACCTCTTTTCAAACAAAACAATAATACTGATGATTTGTTACAAATATATGTTGGATAAAATTCGGTTGTGTTAAATTGTTGTGTAAACTGGATTTGTTAGGTAAATTAGGGTTTCATATTGTTTGCTGGATAAACTTGGATAATGTTGGATTTGTTTATTAAAGTTGGGTTGTTGGGTAAATGTATGTAATGTTGGATTTGTTGAGTTATTTTATGCAAAGTTGGATTATTGAGTAAATCTAGGCAATGTTAGATTTATTGGGTAAATGTAGGCAATGTTGGATTTGTTGGGTAAATATAGGCAATGCTGGATTTGTTGGGTAAATGTAGGCAATGCTGGATTTGTTGGGTAAATGTAGGCAATGCTGGATTTGTTGAGTTAATGTAGGCAATGTTGGATGTTGGGTAAAGTTATGCAATGTTGGATTTGTTGGGTAAAGGCAGGCGATGCTGGATTTGTTGGGTAAATGTAGGCAATGCTGGATTTGTTGGGTAAATGTAGGCAATGCTGGATTTGTTGGGTAAATGTAGGCAATGCTGGATTTGTTGAGTTAATGTAGGCAATGTTGGATGTTGGGTAAAGTTATGCAATGTTGGATTTGTTGGGTAAAGGCTGGCGATGCTGGATTTGTTGGGTAAATATAGGCAATGCTGGATTTGTTGGGTAAATGTAGGCAATGCTGGATTTGTTGAGTTAATGTAGGCAATGTTGGATGTTGGGTAAAGTTATGCAATGTTGGATTTGTTGGGTAACAGTAGGCGATGCTTGATTTGTTGGGTAAAGTTAGGCAATGTTGGCAAATGTCCAAAATGCAACATTGGCTTTACTGGGCTTTGCATTGAATCGAGTGTGTTGGCCTTTCTTTGAGTTTTTAGGTAAAGTTGGGTTCTTTGATGTGATTTGGAGTTTATAAGTGAAAAGGTTGTGTTGATGTGTGTTGGTAAGCTTACCTACTCTAGATCTTTCTGTCCAGACACAGGGAGAACAGCAATCTGTTTTCTAAGTAAATGTTCTGAATTTAACAACATCATCAATGAGAGAACTTTATGAAGGAAGTCAATGATAACAGATGTGGACTTCAGTTACCAGGAGGTGCTCGTTAGTAAAGAGTTTTCAGAGGAGTGCGCTGAATCAAGGTAGTCATCAGTTGTCCATTTGCTCAGAATCATAAGTTTCCATTGTTTACTGATAGCTAGATGAGCACAGTTCTTAAGGTCCACTGGTGATGAACACAATAAGATTATGTTGTCCTGGAGTGTACCATTACAGGGTCATTAGGGGGTGTGTCAACAGAGTTTGGTGTGAAGGAAACGTGGAAAATCAGATGACTGCAGGAGGAAAGGCGGAGGATAAGGAACAAATTATTCTTATCTTCTCTCACTCTTGCTTTCTTTATTCTGCTTTTCTCAGTCACACGCTCAATCTGCTACCTTCTCTCTCTCTCTCTCTCTCTCTCTCTCTCTCTCTCTCTCTCTCTTCTGCCGTAGGCTGTTACAGTCAGCTGGTTTCCACCACAGCAGCGCATGATTCTCACTGATTTTTTCTTATTGTCCGTGCCCTACTTCCCTCAGCCCCGGGGCCAGATTAACCGTTGCTTTGCGCAGAGAGAGAAACAGAGAGAAAGAGAGAGAGAGAATGAGAGAATGAAAGAGAGGCAGAAAAAACAGGGAAAGACAAAGTATAGAAAAATCCTACCATTCAGTGCTTTTATTCCATTGAAAAATGTGCTGCTGATTTCTTCTTTCACACCAGGTCTGACTGCTGAGTTTATATCCTTATTCAGGATGCCTTCAACCTCTTCTACCTATATATTCTTTTGAATTAATTCACTTCTAGCTCATTGAAATTGTGTTGAAAGTGCAGATTTCAACCTTTTAATCCATACCACATTAACAAGAAGGAGATATTATAATCTGAATTTGGAGAAATTTTAACTATTTTGTTTGATTTTGAATACTTTTGATTCTGTCTTTATTCTACATATTAAAAATGTCTATGTCAATGGTATGTCTTTTCATCACATGACCTGAAAATTATCGTTAACACTCTCTTTGAAGCCTGTACTTATTAACCATTATAAATGTGGTTATAACTCTATAGCATCGTAATAATGCTGTACACATACTTGTAAACTCTAATAATGCATCATAAGGCTCTAATTTCACATTATAACTCAGGGTTTGATAACTTATAAACATGTTATATCATTATTGTTATAAGTCACTATAATATATTATAAACAAATAAAGATCTACGCAGTTATAAAGACCTTATTACAATTATCAAAACATTATGAACATTCAAAATCAGTCACTTTACTTGAAGCTCTCTGTGATGACAATTTTAAATGTTTATAATGTTTTGACTATTATTTGTTTATAATGTATTATAGTGAATATTATATAATATTATATTATATTTATATAATATATAGGGGGGCAACCATGGCCTAGTGGTAACCAGAAGGTCGCCGGTTCAATCCCCAGACAGGACATGATTGAAGTGTTCTTGAGCAAGGCACCTAACCCCCTAACTAGCCGATGGATAAGGGCTGCCCATCGCTTCGGGCACAAATTCTCACAGCCTAGTTTGTTTACTAGTGTTTGTGTGTCACTGCACGAATGGGTTAAATGCAGAGGTCAGATTCCGTTGTGTGAAAATCACATTGGCAAATTGGTTCATCTCTTATAATTACAGCCTTATGATGGATTATTAGAGTTTGCTTACAAAACATTATTACCAATTTATAAAGAGTTATAACTGCATGTATAATGGATTATAAATACAGGCTTAATAGAAGGTGTTACCAAATTATTTTACACTTTGATACTCTATCAACCTTCTGGTACTAAAAATCAATTTGATTTAAAAATTTTGTTTTTTTAACACAAACATGTTCAGTGAAACATTTTAAAGACTGAAAATGTTAGCAGTGTCAGGATTTCCCCCTTCTCTACCCTCATGTCTCTCCTCTTTTCCTACTTCCTCATACTTCACCACGTTCCACATCGTACTACACTTTCATACAGCCCTTCCTCCTTGCATATTGTCATAGAGCCACAGCCCAGCCTTGAACTACATTTCCCATAACCCTCCTTGGTCCTTGCGTCACTGCTCTCTCCACCTGCTCTCAGTTTTCATTCTAATTACTCACATTACTTAAGTTAAGGTTGGCTCACAGTCCTTCACCGCTCATCATTCTAGAGCTCCTCACCCTCAGGTACCCTTGTTCTCTGTCCCAGTATTTATCCTCTGTTAGCCTTGTACTCTGTCTTTAGCATCTAGCCTTGTCTCTAGCATCTAGCCTTGTCCTTGACCCTTAGCATTTTTGCCCTCTTGTCCTTTTTTCCCTCTTCATCCCTTTATCCTGTCCCTCACCCTTCTAGTTAGCTTTAGCCCTTTATTACCTTTTGTTTATTAAGCCTGAGTGCTACCTTTTGTTTATTAAGCTTGAGTGCTACCTTTTGCTTATTAAGCCTGGGTGCTACCTTTTGTTTATTGAGCCTGAGTTCTACCTTTTGTTTATTGAGCCTGAATGCTACCTTTTTTTTATTGAGCCTATGTGCTATAGGGTGACCAGATCTGAGGTCATGAAAAAGAAGACAACGTAGGTGGGGAGTTGGGGGCTATAATGTATTACATGTTAAAAAATATTTTTTTGGGGGACTTGAACACACATGTTATTATTAATTATTAATAAATATTGACAAATTATGATGTATATTTTATTAATGATTACTAGTTACTATTAATAATATACAAATAATAACTATTAAACGTTATTATGAATAATAAAGTAATAAAAAGTACTTTTATTAATTAATAAAATATGAATACATTATTACATATTATTTATGAATAATAAACTGTAAAAACCTGTAGCATAAAATTATCACCAAATCCTTTTCAGTCAACTTCATTTCAGCTCATTATCACCAATGTTACAAATATGTTTGGACTGTATGTTCAATATATCTTATTTACACAGAATTATACCTCATTTTTGAGTAAAAATAAGCAGAATTTCTCAATTATTTTGACAATAGTTACACTTAGAGGCATGATAATAGATGGCTTATCACAGACTGGTAAACACACACACACACTCAAATGTAAATATTAATGAAGTTTAATATTACAATATGTCTAGCTGATGTGACACAGGCAAAACAAATGTGCAACACATTAATAACTTACACGTGAAAATGGACTGCTGGTCAAATTGCTGTCCAGACTCCGTTTGACGGGATGACAGCAGCGACGGCCAATCACACGTTAGCAAGAAGCGGCAGAGCCAATTGGTGAGCTTGTGGGCGGCCTAAAGAGAAACCGGCTTGGATTTCAGCTAGGTCTCCATTTAATATAGTGTAACATCTCACTCAAGCAAACTAAACGGAATAGGGGGAGGCGAGACTAGTTTGTGAACGAAACACTTCTGGAGTACAACAAAAACCCGGACGTATGTGAAATTTTTAAGTCCAAAAATGGGACATGTTCAGGTAAAAGAGGACGTCTGGTCACCCTAATGTGCTACCTCTTGTTTATTTTGTATTTGAGCCTGGATGTTTTGTGGCTGTGTGCCATCTTGTCTTTAGTTACTTTTATCCTCATTAATTAAACTCAGCTTTTACTTTTCACCTTGGTCCACCTTGCCCTTCCTCTATTCAGCCACCAGGTGGCTGAGTCAGCCTCACAGCAGAGGTTAGAAATGTATAATTGTAAAATTGAAATAAAATGAAGCTATTTACAACTATTTACAACAAAAAGCTAATGTGAGGTTCTTTTTTGTCCAGTTGGTGGCAGTGTTGCAGATTCTTCTGCATTGTGTGGCTTCCTTGTGGACATCTCGCCACCTCCTCTGAACTTTTATGGAGGAGTAAATATGTTTTTTATGTCAAATTTAAATAAAATATTTGTTTTTACTTGATCTATCAACATTGAACAAAATCTAGCATAGAGTTTCAAGTTGACGGTGATGCTCACTGTGTCTTAATTTGATCACTGGCAACACCTTAGCAACCACCTGGGAGGTTATGCCCCAGCCACTACCTGGAGGTTGCTTAGTCTCTGCATTTTCTTTAATAAATGCACTTTTCTTCTTATTAATGTAGTCAGAATTTGCACTTTCCACAGAAATTCTCAGGTGGTTTCAATGAGTTACAAGTCATTCATATTCATATAAAATTACAGCACAGGTTTATGATCACTGACTATTCTACTTCTGAGGGAAAAGAAAATGCATATTCCACAACATTATTAACTAGAAAAGTGCATTTCCTGAAGGAAACGCGGGATATTGTGCATTGCTAACATGGCCCACAAGCTAAGGTATCCCAGTTGGTTTGTAAAGTGATGCTTTGGTATTTGTGGTGGTTGCTAGTGCCCCAAAGTGGTTGCTATGGCCCCCAAGGCGGTTGCTATGGCACCCAAGGCCGTTGCTATGGCACCCAAGGCGGTTGCTATGGCACCCAAGGCCGTTGCTATGGCACCCAAGGCGGTTGCTAAGGCACCCAAGG
>BRDA01008948.1:0-14790 GCA_036984385.1 Crenuchus spilurus
AAATGACTAAAATATGACTAAAACTAATATGCATTTTAGTCAGAAGACTAAGACTAAAACTAAATCAAAATCTCCTGTCAAAATTAACACTGCTGTGTAGTTTATTCAGTTGCTCATGTACTATAACCTAGCTTGTCTATTGTATAACCCAGCAGGATTAGCACAAAGCCATCTGTATATAACCTGTTGCTACCACATTTTGTTTCACCAACAGGTACATATCCATCTGCTGCTATGGAAGTGTATGCCCCTGCTGACCTGTTTGTAGAAAATGGGACCACTGCTATACTTTCATGTTCGTTCAAATCCACTGAAGTTATCAGTAGTCATGCATCAGTAACCTGGTCCTTCATTTCTGAGGAGTCAACAGAGTCATCAACCTTCGCTGTAAGGTTCCTCTTTTTAATTTTTAATTGCCACTTAAATGTTTGTCAATCAGTGATCAACATAGAAACAGAGTGATTGTGTGAATCAAACTGCTTTAGCTTTGTTTACATATGTCAAAACATAAGCCCAGTCAATAATCAGATGAATGTAAGTAATTTGCCCCAATGTGACAGAAAGAGAAAGCATACATGAGTGGTGAATGAAAAGAGGGAGCTGTGTATGTGAGGGGTTGACTCCTCCAATTCATAGCACTTAATCTGTATTAATCAGTGAAAATGAGATTAAGAGCATTTATCAAGAGTGACTTACAGTTTTAGTCATGTAACAATTGTAGATGTCTGTAGCTGTCATGCTCCGCCCCTACCATGCATGCTCCCTACCCTGTCATTGTGTTTCCCGCCTCTCACTTCGTCCTGTCTGGTAATGTGTTACACCTGTCCATTATTATCAGCACCCCTGCTGTGTCACGTCTTTAACTGATTATGTGTTCTATATAGTTCTGAGAAGGCTGCAAAGGAATATAACATGCAGATCAATGCAGCTAAAGCAAATGTGATGACAAACACTGAAGATCACAGTCGAAGGAAGACTTCTGGAGCAAGTAGACTCTTTCACGTATTTGGGATGCAGAGTAACAAAAGCTGCAGACTGTGCCAGTGAAGTGAAGACAAGAATGGCCATGGGCATGTTAGTGATGATCAAATTGACAAAGATGTGGAAAAGCAAGTCAATTAGCACCAACACCAAACTAAGACTGATGAAAGCCTTGGTCTGGCCAGTAGCTACATATGGATGTGAAGCCTGGACACTGAAGAAAGAGGAAGAAAGACGTATTCAGACTTTTGAGAAGAAGTGCATCAGGAAGTTGCTGAAGATCTCATGGATGAAGATGATGACCACTGAGCAAGTCTATGAGGTGCTAGAACTCAAAAGGAGTTACTGATGCACGTTAAATCCCACAAGTTATGTTACTTCGGTCATGTGATGAGGCCAAGAATAACCTGGATGGACAACATCAAGAAATGGACTGGATTATCAGGTGCTAGCCTGCTACAAGCAACCAGAGACAGATGGCATTGGAGAGAAGTGAATCGTCTGTGCAGCCTACCATCGCAAAGCGATGACGGCGTGTCACATGACATGACATATAGTTCCCTTGTGCGTGCATTGGTAATTAATTGTAAGTAGTTCATGTCAGTGGTTGGTGTATGTTATCTCTTGGATCATTTGTCTAATAAACCTCTCTGTTGGGATCACTACTACGGATCTGTCTCTGCACTACATCAACACACATCCCTGGAAATGACATAGTAGCATTATGATTTCTTCCCAATGACTCTTATTGGTTAAATTCATCTCTGTACATTGACCAATGTGTCACTTTCATCTTTTATTTCATTTCACTTTAGTGTGGTGTGCTTGCCCAGGCTAAGGATTGAACTCCAGTCTGCCTTGTACATGGCCATGTCATCAGGCTGGATTGTTTTTATTGATGATTTTTTCAATTAGGAGTGTGCAAAAGAAATATAGGAAATATGGGAATAGGAATATGAAAATAGACCAAAATAAACCATAACTTACAAACATGAATCTAAAAAGAATAAATGAGTTAAATGACTGAGAAAAGGATCATATAGGGTGAAAGGCAGGGATAAGGACTCACCAGGTTTTTAAAATCAAACATCACTGAAGTTACATTGAACAGAGATTTTAACATTTTATGTTTTAACATAAATTTCTTTTCAGCTTGATCTGCAAATATCATTAGCCCACAAAACTATGATCCATCTGCAAGTGAACAGAACCTTTGGAATCCATATCCTGCTGTCTGAATGTGGCGGGTATAACTGGCATAACTTTTATTGGTGCTGATGTCAAGTATGCCAAATATTGCCTCATTTAAAATCAAATAGGATAGCTTCAGAAAAATTCATATGAAAATCCCTCAACAGAAATGACCATTATTTTTTTATCTGCCGGTTCATATTAAATCACAAACTTTGTTGATATTAAGAAAAAAATATGAAAACTAGAAAGGGGCTTTCACAATATTATCTATTGTCTTTTATTTGGTATTTCAAATACTATACTGCTTCCAATTAAACTACTTTAATTGTGCTCTTTGTAATGAAACTTATAGTTGTTTGTGTACTTTAAAGTATAGCTGATATGAATATTTTTTACTGAAAAAAAGTCATAATGCAATAGCAATAATAATAAAAGCAATAACAGGATAAATGATATTCTAAAGTGTACTGAAGCCTGTTACCTCAAAACCAGCCAAGTACCATACTTCAAAACCAAATGGCTAGCACTTTACCTTCAAGCAGGACATTTGTTTTAAACCTTCTTCAGGGCCAGTGCTATTAGTAAAAAGGATTAAATGTGTGTGTACAAATGTAACCCCCCTTAAATTAAAAAGAACATTCTGCATTTTAGATTGTCAGAGCTTTTTTTCTGTATTACAAATCAGACCTGCTTGAGATTTAGATACAAAAACTGTCTCTGTTTAGTTGCTTACTCTATAATAGCATTGTCTTTGATAATGTACAAAAAGAAATGTGTGGTAAATGAAAGTTGAGTAAAACTGGTTGTTGATGTGGGTTGATAAGAGCTTCATTTTGTGTTTCAGTTTTTCTACTATTCAAATGGAAATGCTTTCCCAGGCAACACTCAGTTCAAGTCCAGAGTACAATGGGCAGGAGATCTGAACAAAAAGGACGCATCTATCCGCATCCTTGAAATTCAGGCCAAAGACAGTGGAACTTACTTCTGTGATGTGAAGAACCACCCTGATATAACTAGTAAACCATCACAGACTAAACTCAGGGTACAGGTCAGACGTAAGTAAATCATGTTCAGTCTACAGTCTAAGAATTCAGTCTACATATAGTTTTCCTGTCCTTTGCGGTTATTTCTCTAATTTCATGTTTTTCTCTTTACAGAAACATTCTGCCAAGCAGTCTAACACAGATGAAAGGGTGCTTCAGCTGACATATAGATGTAATCTGCTCAAATATTTGTCACATCCTTCTCAGTTGAATAGTGGGGTAAATTTACCTCTATGTAAAATAAAAAATGAACCATTTATATTTACTACATTAAAACTACAGGCCCCAGAGGAGGAACTCAGTGCAACAAAGTGAGTATGTTTCCTGACACAGAAGTGATTAAACCTGATGGTTATAAAATGACTCGTGAACACCAGAACTTTCTTAATTGTGCACCCATGGGCTGTATCTATCTATCTACATATCTTCATCATGAGCTGGAAAATCTTATTGTCAAGCTTCATAAAAGGAAAACACTCAGCTATAGTGACAATGTGAAGGACATTGCATCAGTCACAAACTCTACTGATGGCATCCTTTCTTGCACTTTGGCAATAAGATATTAAACGTTGCTATGAAAAAGAGCCTGCTGAATATTGGGAACATGTTCTATGAGACCAAGATACATTTGTTCAGCTTAGATGGGGTCCAGCATGTTTGATGTGAACCTGACCAAGACTACCACATTGTCTAGACAGTGAAGAACTAGGGTAAGAGTGTGGTGATATGGGACAGCAAAGGAGAAAGGTTTTGGGGAACTTTTGTTGATGCTTGTTGATATACCACAATCCTGGCTGAAGAGATGATATCCAGTCTCCACAAGCCTGGCAGAGGAGGAATAGTCTGGCATGATGACAATCTAAAGCTCACTGACAAAATCATGTAAGAGTTTAATTTGAAGTAAAAAACAATAAAATTGACACCTGACTTAAACTCAGGAGAACACATTTGGGATATTTTAAAGAGATAGAAGAGCAAAACAACCCCTCCCATAAAGAGTAGCTGAAAAAATGTCTCTGAAGGATTGCAGAACATCTGTCCAGAAATTTGTGCAACACTAGTATTCTTCATGGCAAGGGGACTGAGTCTTCAAAAATAGAGGTGGATATATAAAATATCAAAAAAAAATTGAAGTAATGAAAGTTGTTATTTTGTTGCATTGTGCTTCTACTTTGGGGCCTGTATTTGTAATACAGTAAACAAGTTTAGTTTTACATTAGAGCAAATACTCTAATGTGAAAGTAATGCAGCTACTGTAAGGTGATACAGATTTGACTTATTTGAAATTTAAGTGGTAACTACACGAGAGGGCCGAAAAATTAATGTTTCTGATGTAAATTAATGTCAAGAGATTTGATACTAAGCAGTTTTGGAGCATTGCTGTTGGTTTAATCATGACATTTTCGCACAATATAAACGACATTTTTCAACAAAATATAATAGACAGAGCAAATGGGCCTCATTCACCAACCATTCTTAAAAAGAAATTTACTCTTAAAGCCTTGTTAGGTTTCACAAAGTGTCTTACATTCACCAGTGTTGTCTTGTTTGGGATATGTTTGTAGATAAGAACAAAATCTAAACCCTTAAGCACGCTTACACAAATTTAAGTGCTGAAATAATTGCAAAAATAATTGGTTAATGCATTTTTCTTTAATTCTACAGTTACAGTATATAATATTATATGCTTTAAGAAATTCTGTGAAATACTGTGAAAGAAATGTTTCCTGTGTTTTAAATAGCTGCTGTTCTGGTTTTGCTGTGGTATTTGAAGTGAGCTTATATCCTATACTAAACTTTTCCACATCAAATATTTTTAGAGACAACATGTATCTGTATGGTTTCCGATGACAGATCACCCTTTACAATAAATAAATAAATAACATAAAAATACTGCTAATTCAATAACAATGTAAGTTGCAGTGATTTCTGGTTATAGAGTTTGATTTGATTATGAACAGTGTTGCACTTTAAGATGCTGGCTAAACAAAAATAGCTGTGAACAACAAAAACCCTTGTTCCTCTTTTGGTCGAGCACTGGCTAAAACCGCTCTGCACCACACCCTCAATGCTGAACAAAGTGTAATCACCACACAAAGAAAAGTCAAGACACATGATTTCCAACATGCTTTTATATGTCAAAATCCTAACACTTCTGAAACTGTTTTGTTTTGATTTTTTTTTGAACAAACAAAAAACATACATATCTTTTCATATGTTCCAAAACATTTTTCTTAATAAACGAAGAATTAATTATATTCACTACATCGCATTTATGGTAATTGCATAAGATGTCTATGTCCAGCATGCTCTGTTTCTTTCTGCAAGAGAGGAACAAGACATTTAGAATTAATTTACTTAAACATCTGCGGATGTAAAGAGGCTGTAGAAAGTGAAACAAGTTGACTTTCAAAATAATAAACCATATGTTTACAACACAATAGCTGTGTTTGAAACTCTGCTCTATTCACTATCCATCCATCCATTATCCCACCTGCTTAATCCTTATCAGGGTCGTTGTTAGTCCCCTCACTGGGCGCAGATCATAGCATTACATTATCCCAACTAAGCCCTATTCACTATATCTTTGATATCTTTGGTGGCTTTGATGGCACGGTGGCTTAGTGGTTAGCACGTTCGCCTCTCAATGCTGAGGTCTTGGGTTTGAGTCTGCATTTAAGCAGAGTTTCCATGTCCTCCCCGTGTCTGCGTGGGTTCCCTCCGGTTTCCTCCTACAGTCCAAAAACATGGAGATCAGGTGGATAGGATACTCTAAAATTACCCTGGTGTGTATGAATGAATGAATGTATGTATGTATGCCCAGATATGGTTGGCACTCTGTCCTGGGTGATCCCTCTAGTGCTCGATGCAGTCCTCCAGGTGGACGATCGCTTCCGGTTTAGAGTACGCTGTGCATGACTGGCTGCTGCTTCTCACCGGAGTGTGTGTATATGAAGTGTGTCGATTGTAAAGTGTCCTTGGGTGTCTAGAAAGGCGCTATATAAGTGTAATATGTATGTATTTTGCACTATTATGCTATTTTGTAGTGGTGTCTGAAACCAGTGCAGAATTTCACTGCACAGAAACAATCCCACAACGCACCACAATAAGTAGTGTACAACTGATGTACCCTAGCTGACAGCAGATACACATAATGCACTGCACTCTCACACAGTAATAGGCAAACCCTTCATGTAGTGTCTTAAATCGCTTACTACATCACAACTTCTGCTCCCTGTAATAGTGTGTTATAGAGTGATCCAGGTTTTCTAATGTAGAGTATAGAGATTAGGGCACCATTTTGGACATGAGTAATGCTTATTCCAGATTTACAAGAAGATAGATCAGTTTCTCCTTAAGTTTCAGTTCTTAATTATTGATGTTGCAGCAACTAGCAATGTAGACAGAGATGCTACCAACTGTGGCAAAGTCTCTTACCAGTAATGAAAGTAATGAAAAATCCTACATTATGATGGTTCAGCAAAACCATTAACAAGTCTTCAAATAGATATAATGATGAACATTTGATTGCAATTATTGTAGGAGACACAACAACTCCTCCAGTAGTAATTAGTCCTTGGGAATAATTGGTCATTGGAAACTTAATTGAATAAGACTTAAAATGGTATTTTTGGTTTAAATGAGAAGCATTATGTTTCGAGAAAGGAACACATTTCATTCCAGCGTAAAACCTCATTCCAGTTGTGAAACATGTTGGTAGTAGTATCATGCTTTTGCCATTCACAGAATTATAATATTGGATCATTGCCCTCAATAAATAAATTACTAAGTGTATTTTTGTCTTATTTGTTTGATTTGTTTATCTTAATATACTTTCAGGACTTGTTTGACAATCAAATGAAGTTTTAGGTCAAATTATGCAGAAATATATGGTTTGCAAACTTTCAAGCTCCATTATTTTTGAAGGAGGACATGTTATGGTTTGGGTGATATTTTCTGTAGCAGGTGTTGGCCCTCTTACACTGCTCAGCTAATCTGGAATTTCTTATGATTAAGACTAGACCATTCTATCTGCCTCGCAAATTCAGCTCCACTATTATAACCGCAGTATTCCACCTGAGACATAACCAGTAATGATTCCATCTGTGTATAATGTCTGTAGTATTTTCTATCCCGTCTGTACATCATGCTTATAGTTCTTCTTTATTCCTTCTGTATATCATGTTTATAGTATTTTTATTCATATATTATGTGTATATATTGTGTATATTATGTACACAATGCCTCTAGAATATATTTACATGTATATTTCACAATAGTTTACAATACATTGAAAATATTTTCACATGTATACTTGTTTATACCACTGACTATATTTTGTATATACTGTATCTATGTACATCCTGCACTGACTGCTTATTGCATTTCTGGTTAGATGCTAAACTACATTTCATTGCCTTGTACTAGTACATGTGTAATGACAATAAAGTTGAATCTAATCTAATCTAATCATATATGACTGCAAGATAGATGCTTGTAATGTTTATCAGGATCTCCTTTGGAAGTACAGTCAGGTAGCAATTTGTTATGAAAGACCTTCCTTGCAGCTGAAAACAATGAAACAATCAGAGACCTGAACTTGAACAAGACCCTCTGGAAGATTATTGGTGACAAAGTTGGGAAAGAAAAAGCCACTACAGTTACTGAACTGTGAAGAGATGGAGCAAGTTAAGATCAGAGCAGTGTGAGAAAATGCTGATGACCTGCAAAAGAGGATGTGCTAAAGTCATCCAAACCACAAGCCTCTACTACTCAGTTAAAAGCTCAGACTTAGCAAAAACAGGTTCATTTCTTGCAGAAACGTTTTTTCTGCTGCAGTGAGTGTGAAGGTCATCACAAACGAAGTGACTGTAATGTAAACACAGGTGATGATGTGCTGGTCTGACACTGACATAACAGTGCAGTTCTTCAACTGTGTGATGGATTAAATATTCCTGTTTGAGGCTGTAAAGTAAAACATCAAATTCAAGCAATATGCTTTAGGCTAAACTGATTTTATGTGATAAAGCTGTGTTTTTGGTTAATACATATAATGTAGAAGGTCTACAGTAGATGAAACGGTATTTGGATCCCTCTAGTGTGAGAAAAACGTAAATACTCGGGTTTTAGGTTCAGGCAGGACCGAAACCACAGGAAGACAGTCCGGCTGCAGTGTGTAAACACAGGGCTTGTAACGTACAGAGATCAGATATTTATGTACTCAAGAGGATGGAACCAAGACTCTCAAATACTGCATTTACCAGCGGTTTAATTTGCTGCTTTTTCATCTGGGTCATCGTTGGTAAGTTACATACAGTCAGTTTAGAATACAGCTCAAATAATTTCGCTCGAAAATGCTAACTAGCCAACAATGCACTCCAATAAAACAAGCTAGCTAATATCGGCTGGTTAGTTCTGGGTCTCTATTAGCCTCATTTCCCATGTTTAAAACAGTCATTTTAACTTAGATTTGCATTTAAGTAGTGTACAAAAGAATAACTGTACAAGATAGCGTTGTAGCAGAACAACATTTATGCTAGCTAACGTAGCTAGTTGTATTCACACCCTTGTTAGCTAAGCTAGGTAGCGTAGTTAGCCACGACGTATTTCCTTCCTTCTGAATATTTAGATATTTAATGTGCTTATTTTGTAAGACAAAAATAAGGCTGAGGATCACTACCCAATTTAGTAAAAAGTACAGTAAACTAGTAATTGTGGTCATGTCTCCTTTATTTAACGTCAGAAGGACAGCATGACTAACATTGAGGTGTATTTCATAATCTACTGTTGATTAAACATCTTCTTAGGCCACACTTAGGAGACATCCCCAAGTGCTTCTCTGAGCAGCACAAATCAATATAAAGATAGCTAGCTGCGTTTGATTTGCCACTGTGTTGATTTGATTTGCTCACTTCTTGTTGGTCATTTGCTATATTACTATCAAATATTTAATCAAAGTGCATTAAAATAGCAACTTTGAAAGCTTAGATAGACTTTATCGATCCCAGAGGGAAATTCAAGTCTTTCAGTAGTGATTCCACCTTACACAAGTGAAAAATGCAGGTATACAATAAACTCTCCCTCTCTGTGTGTGTGTGTGTGTGTATGTGTATATATATATATATATATATATATATATATATAAAAATATAGTATATAATAATAATAGTAGTAGTGATAGTAGTCATATGTAATGGCATAATAAACAAAACAATATTTTATACGTTATATTGCACTACAATACGATGCACAATTATATGCCCATCATGCGTTCAAGTCCAAGTGTCCAGAGTGCAGTTGAGGTTTGTATTGAATGAAAAATCTTTATCCACACAGTTATCAGTTTCTCTGTGTAGTTTATTCATCTGTTTGTGTATTTCAATCTTAATTTGTCTAGCTGTTTTGTATAACAGTGGAATACACATCTATAAAACCTGTTATTACCCAGCTTTGTATGCTTCACCAACAGGTACATATCCATCTGCTGCTATGGAAGTGTATTCCCTTGCTGACCAGTTTGTAGAAAATGGGACCACTGCTACACTTTCATGTTCGTTCAAATCCACTGAAGTTATCAGTAGTCATGCATCAGTAACCTGGTCCTTCATTTCTGAGGAGTCAACAGAGTCATCAAGCTTGTCTGTAAGGTTCCTCTTTTTAATTTTTAATTGCCACTTAAATGTTTGCAATGCAGTGATCAACATCAAAGCTTACCAATGTCAAACCATAAGCCCAGTCAGTAATTGGATGAATGTAAGTAACCTGCACCAATGTGACAGAAACAGGAAGCGTACACGAGTGGTGAATGAAGAGGAAGCTGTGTATGTGAAGGGTTGACTACTCTAATTCATAGCATGTAATCTGTATTAATCTATGAAATTGACATTTAGAGCATTTATCCAGCGTGACTTACAGTTTTAGTCATGTAACAATTGTAAAGGTCTGTAGCATTATGATTCTTGACCAGTGACTCTTATTGGTCAAATTAATATCTGTTCAAGCACATTGGACATTGTGTTACTTTCATTTTTCACTTCTTTTCACTTTACTGAGGTGTGCTTGCTCAGGCTTAGGATTGAATGCCAGTCTGTCTTGTGGTAGGCAGTGTCATTACCCAGTAGTGATAGACTGATTACTTGGGTCAATTATTGCCATTTTTAGATAATCTGCATTGACCAGTTTTCTCACATGTCAGATAAATAATAATGGCTTATTTCCACGGGCAGATGCAGACAGCCTAATTAGTATGGCTGTTGTAGAACAATATTAGAGCTCCCCCTATGGTCAATTTTTCCATTCTACTCACAGATTAAGGTATAACTATCCTTTCATCTCAAATCAACAGGTTTTTTACGTATCAGATAAAGAACATACACATTATATTGGCATTATATATTGACCACTGGCCACCCTGCATTCTAAATGTACATGTACATTTACATTTGAGACATTTAGAAGGCACTCTTATCCAGAGCAACTTACACAAGTGCATTGCTGTTTGCCAAGGAAAGATCCCTAACTGGTTAGTGTAGGATATAATCCAGAAGATACAAAAGTGAGTATGGATGCAAAGATACACAATACTCATTCAGCATACCCAGATGATTAAATACTCAATATACATTGAATGACATTAAAGTAATGATAGTAAAGACATAAGTATAATTGCAAGTCTTTAGTGACTACAGGACAAGAACTCTTGGAAGAGATGGATCTGTAGTCGTCTTTTGAAGACAGAAAGTGCCATTCATACAGGCAGGGGAAGTATGTTTCACCATTTTGGTGCAAGAACAGAGAATAGTCTGGTTGCTTGTCTTCCATGCTTCTTGAAGGACAGGGGGTCAAGCTGAGCTGTGTTTGAAGCTCAAAGGGTTCTTGTAGCAGATAGAGTTTTGACCATTGTCATCAAGTATGGAGGGGCTGGTCCATTCTTGGCTTTGTAGGCCAACATCAGAGTTTTTAATTTGATACAGGCAGCCAATGAAGAGAGCACAGCAGAGGAGTTACATCACTGTATTTTGGAACATTGAAGACAAGTTGTGCTGCTACATTCTGGATCAGTTGCAGGGGTCTAATGGCATGGATAGGGAGAACAGCCAGGAGGAAGTTGCAGTATTCAAGTTGAGAAATGACAAGGGACTGAAGAAGCACCTGTGTGGCCTCTCTGGAGAGGACCCATGAGAGGTTATTACTTCACCAAGAGAGTGGGTGTAGAGTTGGACAAGAAGAGGACCCAGCACTGAGCCTTGTGGAACACGAGTGTGGTAGGAGCAGTTGTGGCCCCCTGCCATGTTAGCACTTACTTAGTGAGCACTAGTTTATAACTCTTATTGTAATGTATTGTAATGCTCTTATATTGTGTACAATTTTGTATCTTTCCAGGAATTGGTAATAATTTTGTTCTAACAGTGTCTGAACTGAAGAGTGGTCTTGACTCTAACCTATCTGTACAAACAGAGATAATTCTCTTAATGGGAACAAAACACAGTTGTACAGTTGTCACTCTGGATAAGAGCATCTGTCAAATGCTTTAAATGTGAATGTTAGCTGGTAAGATCACTCCTGCAGGTATGATGCCAACTAGTGCCATGCAGACCCAGTGATTCCTAGACTGGAGAATGACAGATGGACAGGAGAGTTTTGTGGTCAACTGTATCAAAGGCCACAGAAAGGTCAAGGAGAATGAGGACTTGCGAAATCTTGGCAGATCTTACAGCATAGAACTTCTCTGTGACAGCAATGAGAGCAGTTTTTGTAGTGTGCTGATCAACATTTGGCATTGAAAAACCCATGTTGGTCAATCACTATTACCCAATACACTACTAACCAGTATATCTGGTCACAGTGGCATTTCTCTGGTAACATATAATCTGGTGGTGATAAACATAAAAACCAGAATGTGTTTTTTTTTTTAAGCTAAAAGTGAATCTGAAATGCTTATTGGTTTAACTAAAGTCTGTACAGTCACAAATAATCTGAATGACAGATTAAAGAGAGAGATAAGGATTTGGCCCTTTTATTAAATGTCAGTGAAGTTACGATGATTGGACATTTATCTGTGATCCACTGTGAGTGAACGGAACCTGTGTTCATGTCCTGTTGCCAGTAGTTGGTGTAAGCATGTAGCAAAGTCTGATTGGTACTTTGGCTAAGTTGATGTCAAGCCTTTCCCCAACTCAAATCAGAAAACATTAAGAAAAATAATTTTAAAAGGGGAATAAAAAAATCCTCAACAAAAAAGACCAACATTTTTTAATCTGTCATTTCATATTAAACTAATAACAAAATCTGTAGATCATAGAAGAGAATCATGAAATTGAGTAGGCAGGAGCTTTAATGTTTGACTGTATTAAAACTCTCTTATTTTGTTTTAGTATCACTTATTCACTTTTATTTGGAATGAAAAACATTGTGTTCAGTTAAACATTATGCTCTTTGTAATGCTTATATGATCTGTGCTATTTAAAGTGCAGATGATATTTGCTAATGTACTAAAAAATATATAATAAAAGCAATTGCGGTATAAAATGTTTATTCTGTAGTATACAGAAGCCTATTACCTAAAAATTAGCAAAACGCCTGACTAGCACCTTCACACACAACTTTGGTTGAACACCATCATGGCTCATGTTATCTTTAAGTAAAATATTAAATGGTGTCAAATTAAGACAGGTTTCTTGTATGTAGATTACAGGCTTGAGGCTTATGTGTCCAGTTACATTGGTTATCTTGAAATGGATAGTCTTATGTATTCAGAGTTGCTTATTCCCACATTCTGCAGCCAGTGTAGATGTAACTCCCTTTAAATTAAAACTAATATTCAGCACTTTAGATTTAGTCAGAGACTTCTTCTTTATTACAAATCTGACACACTTGATATTTAGATACAAACACTGTTTCTGTTTAGTTGATTATTCTGATAGCATTGTTTTTGATAGTGTACAAAAAGAAATGTGTCGTAAATAAAATATTAGAAGATGAAGATTAAAACTGGTTGTTGATGTGGGTTGATGAGAGCTTCATTTTTTGTTTTTCAGTTTTTCTACTATTCAAATGGAAATGCTTTCCCAGGCAACACTCAGTTCAAGTCCAGGGTACAATGGGCAGGAGATCTGAACAAAAAGGACGCATCTATCCGCATCCTTGAAATGCAGTTCAAAGACAATGGAACTTACTTCTGTGATGTGAAGAACCCCCCTGATATAACTAGTAAACCATCACAGACTAAACTCAGGGTTGTAATGAGAGGTAAGCAAAGGTTTTTTTTTTTACTTTCCATTAACCAGGCAGTATAAGACTCCTGTAGTTCAGAAGTGTTGTTTTTCTTCTATTTTGAAGATTATATATTGTATTTCTCTCCACAGAAGCACTGCCTCAGACCAGCCCAGCAGTAATAGTGGGTGCGGTCATTGGTGCTATCATTGGAGTCGTCATCATCACTTTTGTTGCATGTCTGCTGATAAGATTAATTCGTTCCACTCAGGATTACGAAGGGTAAGCGCTAAATTAATGTGATTTAACAATGTGTTAACTGTGGTATTCTCCAGAAGGTAGGATTGATCAGAGGCATATTTGGGTAAAGTAGATTTTACTCAAGCTCTGTTGTATGTATAGAAATACACATGAAATGTTTACACGATTGAATGACATGTAGAGTCTGTCTTACTTAAACACATTGACTCACTCTGGACTAACTCTAACTGATGTTTCACTGACCTGACTAACTCCTACACTTAGTTACAGGGTGGAAAGGAAGCATGATGTATTGCAACAGTTGGCTTATTCACTGTAAAACAAGCTAACCTCTTGATGAATTGTGTTGCCTTGTTTGTGTAGCTAATTACCAAGGAGTAAACAGATTTCCTAACACTGCTTGATTTTTCCAGAAATTACATGCTGTAGTATGATAATGTGGACAAGAGCAGATTCCCGTCATTGGTCTTTTACTTTGCTTGGCTGTGCCTTTAGTGCTTAATACCACAAGATTCTTGATGCATATTCCTCATAAATGGAATTTCTTGGACGTCCAGTCTTAGAAGGACATTGAGTTCAGTGCCATGATCAACCTCGCTAAGTTGAACATGAGCTGTATGTTTTTGCTTGTGTGGTGTGAAATGTCTTGCTTCATCTAACATCTGTATGCTCATTGCTCATTAACCATATCCTCATCTCACTGTCCATAGAGCTCTAACCCAACATAACAGTGAAAAATTGGGAAAACCTAATTAAAAAACTGTATTCCTCATTTTTTTTTTGGAAAAACAATGTTTCTGGGTTTTTTTCTAGGCATATGAAAAAAATGTTTACCATTTTGTTGGGATGGGTGAGACAACTGAATATCAGAGCAAAACTAGAAAAAAATCAATATGCAGTGGGCCAGATTCATAAAACCCAGCAGTACCCTTGCTAGGTCAAACAATATGTTGCATAATAATTAATTCCTGTTCACAAACTCACTGTTACTGTGTTCAGCATGCCAATCACCCCTGATTGCAGCAGGAAGTATACATGTAGCATAGCACAAAACAGGCAGAATCCACACATTAATATATATATATATAATATATATATA
>BRDA01008948.1:18961-65711 GCA_036984385.1 Crenuchus spilurus
AGCTTCTGAAGGGTCGGTTTTAGACTGATTTCGGGCTGGATATTTTTGTTGGACCTGGCAACCCTGGAGGAGGCGAAGAGCAAAACAGAGCACGCGGAAAGGACAGACACGCACACAGAGCACCAGCAGGTGCACGCGCGTTTGTTTAGCGCTCTCTCCTCCACGCCACTACCAGAGACACTCTTGTTTTGCCACACTACTGAGAAGACTCTGTTTGAGACACTACAAAGACGGGTAACGTTCAGAACCGTGTTGCCACACAATGACTGTGAAACAGTCTGCTTGAGAAAGGCTCTTAGCTTAGCCAGGCTAAGGACTGGGGGCGAAGGGGGCACTCAGCTGCAGCAGCCGCCACCGATAATACCGCATACCGCTGTATTTTCTCAAGCTCATACCACGGTATGAAAAACACTAATACCGCCCAACCCTATCTTGCAGTGAATGAAATTAAAAGAAAGTCTTTCATACACAGCACTGTGCAAAACTTGTTTTAAAATGATCTTGTGTATGTTTTTTTGCCTTTAAAAACAGTAAACAGCAACTAAAAATAAACAACAAAATGTCAATGTGTTCTTAAAAATAATTGTAAAAGGTAATAAGTTCTTGTTTTTAGTGTTTACTGATAACCACCAATAACAGCACATGACCATTAAAAGTTGTGAATGGATGTACCCTTAGTGTAAAATGTTTTTTTTTTTTCCCAACAAATAATTATTGTGTAGGTAAGTATCTTTTCATATTATTTTCATAATGTATCTCCTTTGCACAGTACTGTGTATTTTGCAGTCATAGTTCTCTAACTTTCAGGTTTATTGTAATGAATTGCAAAATCCAAGATTCCTTAAAGATTAAAGTCTTATCTAACCATATGTATTTAGCATTGGGGTTGAACTGGGACTAGTATCTAACTTGCAGATTACCATGAATATCTTATTTTAAAGTGCCACAGTGTGAAAAAAGTATTTTATTATTATTTATTTAATTTATTGATCATAATTTAATTAAAAAAGGTGACCCATCATATGTTATATTCATTACACATAGTGACATTTTAAGCCTTTTTTGATTCACTGTTGGATCAGCGTGGTTTATCAGAAATCCAGAAACTTATTAGAATTTAATAGAAATTAGAAAATTATTACATTTCAATATTACATTATTACATTTCATTACGATTTACATCTAATTTGGCATTTAAGTAAATTGCTATTCAAACAGTGTCAACATTAATACAGAAAAGGCTTGAAATACATCACTTTACATGTAATCAATATAAAATATGACTGTTTACCTTTCATTAATTAAACACAGATGAAGTTTTTGCACAGTATAAAATCTTTTGGAGATGTACTGGTATACTATATTGGAACTAACTCTATTTTTCTTTTTATTTCAATACTTCTTTGTTTCATTGATTGCTGTCTTGTCTTTCATTCCACACAAGCAGTTCAGATCTTGCAGATTTTTAAAAAATTGATTCGCCTTTTCTTCATCTCCTCCTTTCTCAGGGCCCGGTGATATATGCCCAGCTGGATCACTCTGCCAACAAGAGTCTGAACGCCTTCCACAAGATGGAGCCTGTGGTGTATGCTGATATCCGCAAGAACTAAAGAGAATGAGAAAACTAACAGAGAGGTCAATACTTCCACACTTTCAGCAGTTTTTTTTCCCTGAATTAAGAACAATGTCACATTTTAGTCATATCCCATATATGCAGAAGCAAAAAAAATTATAAATGTACTACTTATAATGTATAAAAACTGACTGTGTATCTGTCATCAATTTCCTCCCTCATTATTGCTTATAGATGATCATGGTAGCTTCACTACATATCCGAATTTCAAATATGAGGATACAAAAAATCAGGGACAATGTTCCTTTTACTGATGCCGTGCTTTAACCCACTGACAAACAAGAAAGGTGCCACATTGTGACATTGTTAAATGTATGTGTTGTAAATGTCTTATCTGATTCAGTAGCTTAATGACATAGTAGTGATGTTCATGATAGGCTAGTTTCTATTTCTGACTTCAACAAAGCAACTTGGACAACACCAGAAATCACAACCAAATCATGAGCTTTGGCTTTACAGTATGCCTGAATTAATTACAAATGTACAGATAAATGTCTGTTTAGTGTGTTGCATGGAATTGGATTCAACATTAATACATTTTTACCTGTTTTATAATTAAGACTTGGAGCCAGTTTTCAAAACCCAGTTTAGGCTTTTCTTAAGTTTTAAACTTTCTTAAAATTAAAACATCTATATTATGATGTAATCTAAGACTAGGCTTATTTTGCATTTGGAAAAGTGGCTCTAAGACTTGGCAGCCTTACTGTACTGTAAACTTTCTAAGTGTTACATCCTTCTAGTATTTAATTTGTTTTTGCAGACATTAGTCCAAAATATTGCATTCTTATGTTAAAAAGATTCCTCCAAAGGCTATAAAGGATATTTCTAGCTCTGTAGTAGCCTCAGTTTCTATTATTATTATGAATGAATGAGCTACAGGTTAGCAATAACTTTTTTTCACTGTTGGATTAATTATTTACGGGGTACATTTAGTTTCTGTAGATAAGGGTGTAGCTTAATGCAAAGATGTTGAAAAGGTATTGGTGAACACGGTTATGCTGCACTGCCACCTTTTGTTTTTTTTTGTTACATGCCAAAATAAATGCTTTTGGGAATAGTCTTAAACATTCCTTAGATCTTTTTTTGTTCTATTCCAGTTTTAAGTCTTAAATATTTTGCACATTGTTGGAGGATACCGAGTTAAATTTTATTTTATATATTTTTTTTTTAAATAAAGAATGAACAGTAACCAAAATCACTAATGAATGACCTTTGACATTCCTTACAGTTGAAATGATGCTGGAACTTTCTGTCATGCAGTCTTGTTCGTAGTAGCATGTGTGTGCATAGATTATTTTTCTACTTTAAAAGCTCTTCTGTTACGTATTAAATCTGACAGTCTTAAACCGATGAGCATTATGCTCTTAAGAGTGCAGTTTACAGCAGAATTGTGTTGTTAAAATGTGTCTGTTCTGCAAAGGTACTTTATGTAATATTGTACTTTATGTTGGGAAGTAGGCTTTTTGTCCTACAGCATGTTTTGACTTCAAGCACTATTGTCCTTATGTTTCCTGTAGAAAAAGTGTTTTAATGCAGGATGTGACCATTCGTTTTGAAAACTGGAACTTAGTGAATTAGTGCCTTTCACATTTCATGTACTAACTCAGTCATCCGCCGCCGGTTCTGCCTACATTCTACCCACTTTTATTTTGTATATGAAACTGTTGTACCTGTCTAATTTTTATATACACATATATAAAAATCAGATTCAACATAAATTCTGTGTGTTTTTTCTCTAGTTAAAGTTTGATTTTTAATTGACTGATTACTTTTTCAGGTGTAAACAGTGCAGCATGATATAGCAGTGCAGAAATGTGAATCATGTTATCACAGAGAATGGGCATTGTATTAATTATATCTAATGCAGTTACACACCAAAGGTTGGGAATAACCACTCACTCAAACATTCCTGCTTATTTTCCATCTTATTTAGACACTTCTGCTATTTTTAATAAGTTGTGTAGCAACTTGCCAATCTTTTGTCATTTAAAAACACCATAATCCCAATTTACACATTTTTATTTCTATGCAAATTACTTTTTACTTAGTTACTAGCCATTAAATGTTGCTTTGTCCTTTTTTGTCTTTAATTTCACTTTATGCACATTTTAAAAAAGGGAAACAAATGCTAAGTAATGTTTCTGAAATAGATCTAAAATATCTGCACTGTGTGGCACAAGACACTACATCTCGCCTCTTACTAGAGCTGTTTCCATCAACTTTTTTTCTGCTTATTGAGTAATATATCTGCACCTGTGCTTCTTTACATGTTTTGTGCTAACAAACATGCTCGTAATTTGCAGGGGGGAGGGATAGGGGGGTTATGACCCCCCCAATAATTTGATCCAATCACTATAACCCCCCCAATAAAGTCACATAATTTCAATTTACAAAAACATCTTTCATGAATAATTTGTTAATTTTCTTTATGATCAATTTTGGGTTAAATACTAGCATGTTTAATCATTTGGTAATGTAACCCCCCCTTTCCCCACAAAAACTTGGTATCACTCAACCCGCTTGGCTCCACCAAGCAGCAGCGCTCACCGTTTGCAGAGTTGCCAGGTTCGTGGTTTTTACGCCAAATTGGGCTTGTTTGAAAATCCAGTCGCGGGTGAAAATTCAAGCGTGTCAGGCTGCGTTTTTTGGGGTAACTTTTAAAAATGACCACGGCCGTCAAAAACAACAAGAAAAGTAGGTGTTGGAAGATTAAATGCAACAATACGAACAAGGAGAACATAACAAAATACGGAAGTGCAGCCTGAAAAGGATAGAGAGAGAAAGTTCCTTTTTTTTTGCTAATTATGTTACTATTAATGTTCTTGACTGGGATATAAAACTGTTATAAAAGAATTAATAAACATTAATGTTACCGTATTATTAATGACTGATAAAAAATCCCTTATAAAACAAAATACTCTAATAGTTGTTTTGCCATTTGCTTCAAACGTGTGACAGACATATTTTAGCCGACAACATCGCCTTGTAAAAAGCAGAAAAATCAGAATGAGGTAAATGTATGTGTATTGTTAACTGATGACTGAATAACTATGCCGCTGTGTATCAGACACACTATGAATACTCGTTCAGGTATTTTAGCTAGCTCCGTTAGCTAGCTCCGCGTTTCTTAATTGTTTAAGGTGCAGAGTAAATACAAAGAAAGTTAAATAAATACATAGTAAAAGCATTACAATGTATTTCTAATACGGTTAACGCAAAATCTCCTGAATCCTTTTAGAAAAGTAAATGATTTAATAAATAAATAAATAGGCAGACGCTCAAACCCCCCCCCAATGTTGGACCCAAAGTTACGCCTAAAAAAATACAATTCCTGTGCTGGCAGTGGTATCAAGTTGTTTCACTGTAGTTCTAGAAGTTAAGTAACTTAAGTAGTGTTTTGACCTGATCTATTTGTGCTACAAACGTTTCTTTGAGTGATGCCATAGAAGAACCAATTCTCTAATGGAGATGGTGAGTGTGAAGAATCTATAAATCAAATGAAGCCTTTAAAAAGGTTATTGACACACATCTCTTGTACAGAGAGACATTTTTAAAGGTGTGCTTTAGTTTCAGTTTTTAGACATTGTTTACCAATGTCAGTAATTTTACTTGAGGATGTGTGAAGGCTTCTCAGACTTGCAAGGTTAAATGTTTCTGCCAAATTGAGCTATTTTGAAAATGCAGTCATGGGTAAAATTTTGTGGTTGTGGGGTGTGGGTTTTTGAGTTACTTTTCAAAATATACTGTGATTTTCAAAAAGCACTTATATTAACATAGCAGAAAATGAATGTCATGTAATGAGTGTATAATTGGGTCATTTAAGCCACAAGAAGTAAAAACGGATAGCAAACAGCTGAAAGTGTAGAGTGTCTGATGGAACATGCGGACCATTTGCTGTGCATGGACCACCACGATTTTATGGGTGCACCATTCGTTGTACCCCCCAAAACAAACTTCATAGACAGTAATACAAAAAAGGTTTTTGATTTGAAAAATTGTGGATTGTTGTGGATGAGGTTGGGCAAGGGGCCGTGGGTGGTTACGCGCATGGGGCACGTGCCGGCACTGTCTGATGGTGATGTCTTAGATAGACTTCCTAGTGCTAGACAATTGATCTGGAAATATAGATTAGAGCAGAAAAGGAAGAGATACCATGTTTTAAATGCAAAAAAAATGTACATTAATGTAGTTTTTTCTTTATAAAGGCTTTAAGAATAATATGCAAAATGATTCAAAATTAGAAAATAGCTAAATATAGATTTTGGGCTACTTTCAGCTTGTGTAGGGTTGCTTTCTGTCAAACATTGGCTGGAGAAAGTTTTGGGATCTGGCAACCCTGTGGCTACTCTACTTACTTCTAGTGTTTATAACTGAAATCCAAAATTCCAAAGTATTATCAGTACAACAAAGAGAACTTTTGCACATGGATTGCATATGTGAAATCATAAAGGGGATCACCTAAACATCTTGTTTATGATGTTTGAAAAGTTCTTGCATTTTTGATAAAAAAATCCTTGAAAATTCTTGAAATTATAATTGTGTTTGTTGTGCTACAAATACTGTAGCTATCTGACAATAGTTTATTTTATTAGATGGAGACATAAAATTAGGTGAAGACCTTAAAATGAAACTGCTCTGCCTGGGAGCTGTTTATACCAAGCAAAATCTTCTTACAGACAGGTGAATTAATCATTTTAAGTGTATTTATGTAAATATATAATTTAAAACAGCTGTAAGGTGCAGGAAAAGCTTGAAAATGCACCTTAAAAGTGTTTAAAAAGTGCCTGAATTGGACCTTGGAAAAAGTGTATGACCGGTAGTTTTTCTGAAGTTTTTTTAGAGATGTCTCACTCTAAAAAACACTCTTATTTGCTCAGATAATTCATGTTTACTTAAAACAGGAATTGCATTCTGTTCTCAATTTCGTTGCTGTGAATAATAATGTTCATCTTGAGCTGAAGTGTGTTATATTTCATTTTTGTCTTACGCTGACTTAAAAATACTTCTCGAAGCTGTATTATTTCTGATTGGGTTGTAAACATTCTCCAGATACCCTTTACACTCCGGAAAATCATCTCGGACATCTGAGATACAATAATTGTGTTTGCTCTTCCAGTGAAAAAGACCGGCTAGACGGGTCACTGTTACACGTCCACTGCTGTATTACTTCCTTTCTGTTGATTGAAAATTCTTTGGAAGAATGTTAAGGGATGTTTCCTGGTTTCAGCGAGTTACTTAGACTTTATCAGTCACTGTGCCTTTTAAGATTATTCTTTAAGGAGATGCATTTTTAGAACACCAGAGCATTTTTCATTTTCGCACTGTCTACTTGTGTATATTAGTGTCTTCCTTATAAAAGATGAATATTATCATTTCTTTAGTGTGTCATTTTGACATTTATTCATTTTCTTGTTCTACAATGAATCGGCACATCTTTAAATGAACTGTACAGTATTTTTCTCTCCTCAGAAATCAAAAAGATCTTAACATCTCTGAAGATTCTCTTAAACAGCAGTGAGATCAGATGGAAATAGAAATGAGCCTTGAGCTTTAGTCTTTTTCTATAAAATGTTCCTCTGGCTTTTGCCTTATGCCTAATTATTATACATGTCATTTAAAGAGTAATTTAATTACCTTATTCATCTTACCACTGTAGGCTTTTTACAGTGCACATGACAAACATCTCTGACATTTCCCTTAGATCTCACTGATCAGATGGAAAGAGTTGTTTTACCTGAGAAAATGTAGTGTCTTTTTTCTAGAGACCTAAATAAAGACTCACAGTCTGTTCGCAGTTGCTCAAATACCAGTAATATTTACTAAAAAAGTAATCTCAATTTCTCAAGATTGAGTCTACCCTGATGTATTTGTTGTGTTTACCTGTTCAGAAATATCTCATATGTCCTTTTTGTTTTGTGCTGTTTCTCCTAAAGAATTTCCATTCCACAGAATCTCTATAAAGTCTCCTGAGCCAACAAAGAGAAACATTTGAGCAATAAAATGTTCCTCTGGCTTTTGCCTTGGTAATTTAATTACCTTTCTAATTACCTGATTAATTTAAACTACATGATGTAAAAAAAATTTGTGTACCTGAAAAACTTGTCCACTTCAACTGAAACATAAACATTGTAAATTTTTGGACACTATTCAAAAATGTACCATAAAACTGTCACTCATTTCCGCTTCCACAGAAGAATCCAAAGACTGGTTGGACTAGTTGACATTTTGAAATCCTGCCACAGACTTTTTTCCTTCATCATAGGCATTCTTTGGAAGGATAAAGGTCACCACAACAAGTTAAATAGCTTGGTTCACTTTTCTTGTGCTGCTTTATAGCAATTCAATCTCAGACATTTTTGTGGGGGGATTGTCAAATTTGTTTCACTACAACAGATCAAGCTTAATCCTGTCTGCATTCCAAAAGACTTTCAGGGGAAAATTAGCTATGGACTTCCTGGAATCTTAGTTCTGAACCTATACTTAAGGAACACTTTTGATCTGTTCTCTGTTACTGGCATCATATGGTTGATTAGCACAGACCAAAATATTGGTAAAAGAACAGAAACACAATTCACTCAAAACACTTCTCATAGAAAGAAGTAGGGAGAAGGTGCATATAGAGATTAGCTTGATCATTTTAGATTGGGTAGATTAGCTTGACTCTTTGGAATATACACTTACTGAGCACATTATGATCAGTGTATAGAACGCTATATTAATATTGGTATGACCTCCAGGCTACTGTAGAATTTGTAGGTGCACTTGCAGGTGCATGAATTTCTTGTTCTACCACATCCCAAATGTGTTCCACTGGATTCTGTTGAATCAGGTGACACGGAAGGTCACAGACAAACACTGAAATAATTGTCATGTTCTGTTTGAGATTTGAAACATGTTGCATTATCATAAATAATTAATTATTAGGAATTGGCTAAATTGTGGTCATTAAGAAACATTGTCAATAAAACTACTTTAAATACTGACATTCAAGCAGTAATTGATTGGAATTAGCAGGGAAACTGAATTGACATAGCTGATGTGCCCTTGAGAAAGTCACCTAATACCCACTGCTTGTTGAGTGCCCTGATTCATGGGATTGCCCACTGCTCCATATTAGAACTTACAGGACTTAAAGGATCTGCTGCTAATGTATGCTATTAACCCCAGATACCACAGGACACCTTTAGTGGTTTTGTAAAGTCCTTCCCTTGGTGGCTCAGATTTGATTTGGTGTAACACTAGGTTTAACAGACGTTTTCTGTGCACAACCCCATTTTTGGTGGACTGTTCCTGGAAATATTATTAACAGTGAAATAAAACACACCAGAAAGTCATAAACAGAGCGATTGCATTGAAATCTTCAGCACATCCTTAACCTGTGCTGCAGCCCAAAGAACGTCCCAGTTATGTGGAAAACTTGTGTGGTTCCTGTCTCCAAAATAAAGCAATGAAATGATCTGTTGACCTGTTGTGTCCCACACCTAACACAATTGTAAGGCTGATGCCAGCTTACTTGGAGACTCATGTAAAACCAGCTCTTGACACTTTCTAGTTTGCATATCGGGATGGCATTTAAGTGAATGGCCCAATGATGTACATGCACATACCAGAAAATAGTCTTACTTGGACACATCAGGCAATACTGTCTTTTCCAGTATATTAACACCATACAGCCTGTGTTACAAACAGTGCTATTAAGTGAGAAGCTGAATTGATAATCTCGTTGTTCATGGACTACGTGAATGGACAACTTCAGTTTGTCTGACTGAAGGGCTGTGTCTTAGACAAGGTGGTGCATAGTGTCCACAGCTATTGTGGGGTGTATCAGGAATGGAATAGAGGAGGAATATGCAAGGCTGCTCATGGACTTTGTTGAGTGATGTAGGTTGAACCAACTGCAGCTGAACATCAGTAAGACCAATGAGATGGTAGTGGACTTTAGGAAGTCCAAACCTGCCTTGTCATCAGCCGCTATATATGTATTACATATGGAGGTTGTTGGGACATACTAGTACCTGGTTGTGCATTAGCACAACAACCTGGACTGGAACTGTAACACTCACACAATACAAGAACGGTCAAAGCTGTCTGTACTTCCTGAGGAAGGATGTTTTAGCAGGTGATCAATTATATGCTGTTGTGCGCTTGGACAACAGTATCAACACAACTTCCTTAAACAAGCTGAATAGACTCGTCAAGAAAGCTGGCTGTTGAGTCAAGCTGTGGCAGAACAAAAGACTCAGTAAGCTGTTAGCCATCTTGGACAATACCTCACACCCCCTGTACACAACCCTGAAATAAGTAACTAGGCAAGCCTACTTTTGCTGAACTGCCATTGTCTACATAGCGCTTGTCATACAGATTCTGTGGCATTTCAACAGTAGGAAGCTAGAGTCTAAAATACATCCTCATATTTTAATATATACTCATATATTCACTCATGGATAGGATAACATTGTTTGCAGGGGGATGCTGTTAGTGCTGAAATAGCTTTCGTGGTTCTTATCAGTGTGTTTGTTTACATGTGATTTTTATTATGTGAAATTGTGGTACAGCCAAAAAAACATAGGGCAGATGTAATACATGTAGATATTAAAAAAGAGATGTAGTTATAAAGCTTGTGTGTGATTGTTTTAGTAAAATTGGTAAGGCATTCATTCAAAGCATTCAACAGGATTTAGATGAATATTATTTAGTATCAATGTTTTCTGTATTTATTTTATTTAAATATTAATTCTAGACATTTCAAAAAGCAAGGTTTTGTCGATTTAAAGAAGCAGTTATTTTTTATTCTATCTATCAGTTTATTAAATACAAGAGAGTGAACAAAATCACAGTCTACTAGTAAAATTATTTTGTCTTTTTCTGTTTTTTGGTTAATTTGTATATTTGAATAGTACTTGACTATATTGAGGCTGTCTTGATAGTCGGGGTTCCCTTTAATGTTACACTGGCTCTATAATGTAACTGCAGGGCCATTTATGGTGAAATGCCTTAATTCCACTAGCAAAAAAGTAAAAAAGTCTCAGTTTCATCCTCTTATTCACAACAATTTCAATACTGTGGCTGTAAGCATCAACCCATAGTAGAAATTTAGCAGCATTTTAATATGGTCACAAAGGTACTAAGGTTTGGGGCTGTTGTGCTCCATCAGGGCCAGGATGGCTTCCCATCATTAATTGAACAATAAATTCTGTATTATACCAGCAAATTCTAAAGGAAAATGCAAGAACATCTGTGTGTGAGCTGAATATCAAGAGAACATGGATCATGCAACAAGACAATAATCCTAAGCACACACGTCATTCTACCAAAGAATAGTTGAAGAAGAATTTCTTGTTTTGGAGTCGAAGTTCTGATCTCAATCCAATATAAATGTAAGCAGTTCATGGAAGGAAACCCACCAACATAAGAGTTGAAGTAGTATTTTTGACTCATTTGTTTGATTTTGTTCTCTTTATCTACTTTTAGGACTTGTGTGGCAATCTTTTCAATCTCAAAATTGTGGGTCAAATTTGTACAGAAATATTACAACATTCACACAAACTTTCAAGCACCACTGTGTATACGATATATAGCATATGTCCATAGCAGACACCTCTGTATCTTCAGAACTGGTGCTAATGAAGGAGTACGGTATGTTAAGGCGCTGCCTGTTGAATTATAGCTACAGGTCTTTTTTCTGCAGTCACATGTCTTTTTTTATTGCCAGCATATTTAATGTGAATATGAAACATATATAATGTAATGTAAACCATATGTAGTTTTAATTGCCACAAGTAATTCTTTATTTAGAATCTGATAGAAAATAGAAATGTTAATCAACAAGAAAATATAACTAATAGAATTTTATTTAAAATGGTTGTACATAACTATGTCATATGATGAACACATGCTTTCATGGTACGTGAATAATTCTAAAGAAAGGAATTTACAAAGGAAGGACATCAAAGGATTTTAATAGATGTAACAGATACAGCACAAAAGTATTTACATATTTTGAAGGGCCTTTGCACTAAAAGGAATTTTTCAACTTTGTGAATGCTTTGTTTACTTCCGATGAAGTAGCATGAAACAGAAAAGAACAAAACAAAGTTTTATAAAATAAAATGTCATTAAACAGAATAAATTATACCACAAAAGTAAATATGCACTGTATATTTGTCCTTCATTTAAATATAGTCTTATGGAAAAGTTTGGACACAACTGGTCTAATTACACATTTTTGTAGAGTTTTTATTATAATTATTTCTATGATTTTTCAATGATAGAAAAAAAATTAATGCGGCATTATTTTTGAACAGGCCTCATGTGTTTTTTTCCCTGTATGATAAATTCAGAAACAAAGAGTAAATGTGCATTAAAATGTGCAAAAATAATTTTGTGTTAACTTTGAAAATCAGAAATATATATATAAGCAAAAGTTTATTTTTGGAGATACAGCAGTTGGAGAAATTCTGGAGTAATATAAAATGTTTCATTAGAAGCATGATATTCTGATCAATGTATTTCAAACAGTGTAAATATCTCTGCTTTGCTTCTGTAGTTTATCTCACTCTTACGTATGTCACAGTTTGTTTTTCACAGTATGTAGTTCATCTTGAGATGAGAAATTTCCTGAAATATGTGTTATTGTAATAATTACATAATCAACATATTAATTTTCACATTAACTGGTCAATAGCAGCTAACAATGTTTCACTGGCTTCAGTTATCCTGAACTCAACAAGTTCAAAATCAAGCAGGTGACTTTGTTTCCTCCTCACTGCTTTATTTGTGTTCTAAATGTTGTGTGATAGTGGTACATCCATGGTTGCTCAGACTGCGTGTCATTGGCATTTCCTCAGTAACCTGGGCACTCACTGGGTCAAATGCCCACACACGATCAATAGCAGCAGCAAACTCATCTCGGCCACCCAAAACATACACCTTCCCATTGCACACGGCAAGTCCACAGCTTTCCTGAAATAAATAAACAGGTGTAGATTACTACAGTGCAAAGGTATGTTTAGAATGCCTGCATTCAAAATTGGTGTCCAAATACCACAATATGTAACTAAACAAACTACAACACAAAATAATGAGCCATCTCTGATACATACACTATGTACAATTTTATGCAAAAGTTTGGACATGCCAGGTCAAATGACATGTTTTGTTGAAGTTAATTCATCATATGCCTAATACAAGCAATTTTTTTCTGCACATTTGTAGTGCAACTTCTATTGTGTGTGTGTGTGTATTTTATATATATATATATATATATATATATATATATATATGTATATATATATAATTCCATGTATTGGGGAAAATAAAACATAAAATAGAAAATGTGGCATAACTTTTGCTGAGACCACATTTTGTATTAATGTTCCAAAATATTGTTCCAAAATGTTAAGTAGGTTAACTCATGTTAATTGCAATTATGTAGAGTAAAATGTAGAATTTTAAAGCTCTATTGTAAATGACGGTATGTAAATATTGTATCATGTACAATACAGCAGCGATTCTCAACTGGTGGGTCGCGACCCAAAAGTGGGTCGTGTACAGATTGTAAAAAATAAATACATTACATAAAATCATTAAAAAATAATGAATGCTTATCTGATTTTGTCCTCGTCTTTTAAATTGAAAAAAGAGAAACAGAGAGGCAGGCATCAGACCAGTGCGCAGCAATCTTGTTGCCATGGTAACCACCATTTGCTGGTTATCAGTGTTGCCAAGTCTGCTTATTATAAGCGACATTGGACTTGGTTTTTCTAAAGTCGCTTGCAAATCATGTGAGTGGCGGGTTGCGGTTTTTTTAGCTTGTTTTTGAACGTGAAGTTGCTTATTTGGGCTTGACTTTCTTTCTGAATGAAACTCTTTGATTATCTCCCAGCTCCCCATAACAAAGCAAAATATGAGAAGCACAAAAAATCTGCACACTGAGGCTAACAAACATGGGTTTCAGTGCCCCAAAACACAATGACACAAAACAAAGAAATAGCTACATAGCTTGCCAATGTTTATATTAAAAGTGTTTAGCATAATATTTGTGTTGTTTATGTATGATGTCATAATAAATGTTTACCTTTATACTGTTTAAAAGTGGCCTCTGTTTTACCGAATGTGGTGCGTTGCCAGTTGGGCTTATTTTGGGCTTGTTTTCATAGAGCTGGTTGCTTGTTTCTTTCCTGAAATCTGGCAACACTTCTGGCTGCTCTTCTGTTTAAATTTGTGATGATGTTCGGAGGCAAAGAATTGGGTGATAATTTTATGCTACATGCTTTTAACAGTTTATAAATATTTAATAATAATAATAATAATATGTAATATTTTATTAACGATAAATATAAATTATTATTTTATTTTTAATAACACTTAAGTTATTATTAGTATATTATAATCATATCATAATTTATAAGTAATGTATTAATATTTGTTAATAATATAAATTTATGTTCCAGCACCTCCTCAAACCCCCCGATACTTTGTGCTGTTGTTAGTTTACATATTTAAAAGTTTTTTTTAATCATAATTATTATATTTTGTTTTTTTTCCTGCTCTAACATACCTCATCCAACAATCCTCTAAGTTGCAGATTGCAAACTAGTGCAGGGAAATCACATACTAGTGCATATCCAAAAATGAGAATATCATGAAAAATTTCCTTTGTTTTCATAATTTAATTCAAAAAGGTAAACTGACATATTTTATAAACATTTATTTTTTATTAGTAGTATTAAGTTTTTATTGTTTTAATGCTGTTGCCATTTGTAATTTTAGTTACACTTAAAATGAAATATTCTAAAAATTTCTAATTTTTGAACTATATCATACAGTGATTAAAAATTTCTTGAGAAAGTTCATTGTTGTTCATAATATAATTCAAAAAGGTAACCTGCAAAACATTTTATATTCATTATATGAGAAAAGTGATATTTGAAGCCTTTTTTGTTTTACTGTTGGTAAGTATGACTTATATATCATGTCAGAAATCCAGAATCTCAAATTATTAGAATATTTCATTTTGAGTTTCATTTTAAATGACTCAACATTAAAACAAAAAAAGTCTTGCAATATGTCACTTTACATGTAATTAATATAAAAAATATAGTTTACCTATTCATCACAGTCAAAGTAAACTCATCAGAACATTATAAAAACACATTAGCAGGTAAACAGATCACTCAGTTATTGTGTGTTAATTGTCAAGTTGTCACGCACCACTTTCATAGGCAGCTCTGCTACTTTGCTCCAAGAGTCGCCTTTGGGGTTGTAGCAGTAGATTGTGTCCAGCAGACCCCCAGCGACATAAATGGAGCCATTGAGTGACACTGCATTTATACATCTCTGAGAGAATGGGCAGGGTGACACATATGTCCACTGATTCTTCACAGAGTCATAGCACTGCACCTGGAAAACAATAATTGGGAAGATTACAATGTGACTCTTGGAAAAAACACACTTGCACTGTTTCAACAGTATCAGGCAAATGTCACCAACATTTAAATTAAATTCGTCCCTCTTACACACATTTCCTCAATTCAGCTTTTTCACTGAGCCAGTACAGTGTCCTGTGTCAGTAGTTGATCCAATAGATTGCAAGTCATGCATGCCAGTTTACTATGCCTTGAGGCACTGTTTTCAAAACAAGCTCAGCACATGTTGCCTTTCGGCGCCAGTGAGACCAACCTTGCTAACTTTGTCAGCAAGCTGAACAACGTTTAGTTGTAGGTACCTAGACACTCTTGTCAATTCAAATGTCGCCTACACAGTCCATGTATATTTGTATGTCTGGGAGGGCTCTTACTAGTAGTTGCACAGGCAAATGACTATTGCATAGGTTCTGAAAAGGTATGTCTCTTCTGAGGAAATCTATTTTCTAAGGCAATAAGATAGCTCAACATCAATGCCACGAAAAGCCATGTGGGCATTATTCAAGGAATGAGGAAATGCAGACATCTATTTGATAACAATCACAAAAAATTATTTCTGCAGAAAAGGCTGCAGCCAGGTAAGATAGCAATTATTTTACCAAGTGGTGCAGTCAACAAATGCACCTTTCATTTCGGAAAATTCTAAAGACTCTGATCAGCCACAACACAGCGGCATTTAAAACAAATGACATAAAAATCTGTGAGTGGGTAAGATGTGAGATAATATGTCCACAGTTGTTGTGAAATATTGTGTTGATAGCAGAGATAGTTTTATAATACACATCACAATGTTCAAGATATATGTCTCAGAGTTGTGTCTTACTGTCTAATAAAGCCTCAACTGAGACTGAAAAACAGCCTTCTTCCTACCTCTGCCAAAGACTTTAAGACACAGTTGTGATGTAACACCAAAATCCACATTAAATGGCTTTGTTGATTATGTTAATTTAGTAAGACTCATTCTAGTTTACCCTTTATGAAAGGGATCTCCTTCAGGTTTTTTGCCTTTCATCTGTAAAAATACCAGCACATTTTTGACCACAACATTATACCTCCATACCTTGGAAATAAAGTGGGCAACGGTTGTAGCTGAATCCTGGAGGTTCCACAACAACAATCATTAAGATACAGCACTGGAGGCTAAAATCTTCAGTCAAGTGTTTTTCAAAAAATACAAACAACTTGAGATACCACATTCCACCTAGGGCTTATTTTCCTTTCAGTGGTGATTCCTGATTAAAGCAAGGAGAAGCAAATCATCTCAACTTGTCTCAGCTGGCCTACACTGTACAGGTTATCGGTCACCAGCCCACCTCTACTTTCATGCAGATTCTAGAGCAAGAGTGTCCAAGTGTCTTATCAGCCATTGACCTATGGGCTTGTAGGTTTTTATCCCAAACAAGCAGGAGCTCACTCGTTTAATCAGTTGGTCTCAGTCTTCAAACAAGTTCAAGCACACTGTAGACTGAACATTTTCAATAACATTGTATTTTCTGTAGTACTACTGTATCTCCAAAATATTACAATATTTTGAAAAAGTTCATTTGTGTTCAAAATTAAAAAAAAAAAATTAAACTGTCTGATTTTATATAGACTACAAGTAAAGTGATATATTTCAAGCCTTTTTTGCTTTAATGCTGATGTTGAATAGCTGTTTATTGAAACTCAAAATGAATTCTAATAAGAAATATAATTTTCATGAGCTATAAGCATACCGGTCAGCATCAACCAAAAGGCTAACAAATATGTCACTTTACATGTAATGAATAAAATATTTGACCATTTACCTTTTTAATTTAAATATTGAACAACAATTAGCTTTATTCTTTGATGTGGCACTGCACATGTGATCAAGCCAATCAAGTGATGTTAATTTGCTGGAGAAGGTTCAGCAGATTATAGTAGATATAGACTGAATAAATATGGTGACTAGTGTACATTTTATTAGACAATCTTACATTGTTGGTGTTGCACTCATCGCTCACAGCCCCGCCAATAACGTAAAGCTTTCCAGCACAGCTGATCACTGCAGCGGAGCTCACCGGCAGTAGCAGAGGGGCCACGGCTTTCCAGGTGTTCTCAAACACACTGAAACACTCCACACTGCTAAGCCTCTGATGTCCATTGTAACCACCTACTGCATACAACTACAGAGGACACAGATACCACAATCTGTCAAAAATACATCTAGAGTAAAATATGAAAATATGTCAAAATTCACTATGATTTGACAAAATGTATAATTGTTTCATAAAAGCCCATTTTTCTGCATTATGGCCAAATTTGAGATCGATGTACTGATGCATTTTTACGGCCACCTCACCTTTCCACGTAGGGAGGCCATCTTGTGTCGCCATCTGCCCTTTTGTAGGCTGCCCACACGTACCCACTGGTTCAGTGAAGACATGAAGCGCCACACGTCTGAGCTATTCAGCTGCCCACCTACAAGCAGGTACAAACACCACAACATTAAAACCTCAGACACAGGATCACAGGATCAGCACTCAGCTCCTTTTGACAACAATGCTGTGGATAAGGCTTTCAGGAAAGACAAACAAAAACAGTCGCCACTGAGTCCAAATACAGATAAACATCCATTTCAGTGGAAAATCAAGAATGATAACCATCACACGCTACTGCTGCAAGGCGGCATGATCATGCTGTCCTGTGTATTCTCCAGTGTATTCTGATATACAGGTCATTTTACTTGCTCAGAAGAGACCTCTGTAATCTTGTCTGTTTCTTCCTTAGTACAGATATCAATAAAGCCTCATACTCTTCTCAGATTTGCCAAGAAAATAAAATTCTCCTCTAGCTTGATAAGATTTCAGACATACTCAGCAATAGAAGGACCACAGCTGTAGGATTCTGTGGCCTACAACATTCATACCTGATAAATACATGTCGTTCTGGAGTTCACACATAGCAAATTCACACTTGGAGTAGCCTGGCAGAGTGGCTGAAGGAAGCCATTTCCCCAAAATGGGATCAAATTTCTCTGCAAAGGACAATCTAGAAATTCCACTTCTGTCACATCCGCCGATCACCACAATCATCTCAGCCCAGCCAGATCGTCTGTGTACACACACACACACACACACACAGAAACACACATAGTTCAGCACCATGGATACTACCTAAATGACACAGAAACTGTGTTTGGGTTTTCAGTAGAGTTTGCAAAGTCTAAATCTGTAGTTTCATTTCACTGGGTTTTGTATATGCTGTGAATTACCAGTCTTGCTATGATGATGTACCAAATAAGATTTAAGATTAAGATGAACCAATTAGCAAATGTATTTTCACACAATGGAATTTGACCTCTGCATTTAACCCATTTGTGCAGTGAAACACACACACACACACAAGTGAACACACTAGGCTGTGAGAATTTGTGCCCGAAGCGGTGGGCAGCCCTTATCCACTGGTGCCCGAGGAGCAGTTAGGGGGTTAGGTGCCTTTCTCAAGGGCACTTCAGTCATGTCCTTTCTGGGGAACGAACCGGTGACCTTCTGGTCACAAGACAAGATCCTTACTACTAGGCCGTGGCTGCCCCCCCCAAAAAAAAGGTGCACCGCTACCGGAAGCACTGCAATACCAGGTCGATGCGTGGAGTGAGTGGAGCAAGCTCCGGCCCTGCCTCCCTGTTCAAAAAATCAATTTAATATGTAGCCCTCATATACAGGACATATCAGATATTAAACTTATAAGAACAGATACTACACCAATAGACCAAAAAACAGATACTATACCAATCCAAATTGATTGTAATGGTTGTGATGACCTTGTCTCTATTAGAGGGCTGCAATCCCATTTAAGACTAGTTCTTGGTAAACTTAAAAAGAACCCCAAATCAATGTACTTTGCCAAGGCCAAGGATCCCTAAATCAAAGTTAATTTCAAAGTCAAGGAACCTTGTAACAAGCAAACTGTAATGGAACCCTAATCAATGTACCTTGCAAAGTCAGGGAATGCTAAATCAGTGGTAATGTAAATGTCAAGGATCTCCACAATCAATTGAAAATCAACTGAAGTCTTTTTTAATAAGCTACTTCTGTTTGACTGACCTTCTAGGTTTGGTTCTCTCCGAACTGATCTCCCTGCCATACATGTGGTAACGTCTGGCTTCCTGCAGCAGTGCCCTGCACTCATGGCACTCTTGCACAAGTTCATCCACCTCCAGCTTGTCTGTAAAGAACACGGGATCCAACAGAGGTAGTCGGAGCCTCTCTAGCAGTTTCCTGAGAGCTGCTTTCCTCTGGTTACGTTGATGGTGGACCCAACGCAGAGCTGCATCTACCAGCACCTCTTCTTGCACCTGCAGCTTCTCAGAGTCCAGCAGCTCCACCACCCTGTCCAAAGTTAGCTCTAGGAATTCTTCTTGCATGGAGACCATTTCAAAGTTCTGGTATAGGATGCCCTGGCAGCGCTCCAGCAGTGGCTGTATCGAGTAGAGCTTGGAGAAATCCATGAGGCCTAGGCAGTTGGAGGGACAAACTCGCTGCTCTAGGAAGTTCACACAGGCTCGGGACAGCATTGGAACATCCAGCAAATCGGCAGCATGGAAGACTTTCACCACACTTTCCTCCTCCAGCCTTACACGACCCTCATAGATGAAGTCCAGCAGGTGCTCTATGGCAGCAGCTGACACCTCCTTCAGATGCACCTTGCCCTGCCCGCTCTCCCGCAGTTGCCCTGTGAACATGGACCGGAAATAACGGCTGCTGGCGCACAGTGTGGCTCGGTGGCATGGGAACTCTCGGTCCTCCACCAGCAGTACCACATCTGTGAGGGTGCCACTCTGCCGGAAGGTGTTCAGCACCTGCAGGATGTGCTCAGCATGACATGAGCCTGAGCAGAAACTGTCATCTGAGCTGCTGTCTGACCATGAGTCACTTTTGCTTCCAAAACCCATGGAGACAGATGTTTTATGTCCTTCAGGAGGAGACAGAGGAGTTTGTTAGTTTTTTTTTTTTTATCTTTTATGCTTCTTTAGAATAATGCTGACATACTGATTTAGTTTATACGGAGATCCATTTTCCATTTCATTTGTAAATAATACATTTTGCATAGTAGACTATTGTCAACACAGCAGTGACACTGACATTATGTGGTGCAGGTGTTGCATTGGTACAAGTATGTCAGGTGCATTGTCACAACGGCACGATAGTTTTTATGCATCAGCATCAGTGCAAAGTTGAGAGTCAACCAACACCCATCTTTGATCTGAAATCGATTAAACATGCCAAATATGGGCTACAGACTCTTTAATGGACATCAGCTAAACCTCTAAAGAACTGTATTACTAATGAATGCACGTGGGCAGAATTATTAATTACAACGTGACAATATGACAGCGGGTGCGAAGAAAAAATTTACTTAATTGACAATAACTTCAATTTTGGAGAAAACTCAAGTTCAACCCTAGAAAACAGAATTTACATTGATTGAACTGTTGCACAAAATAACCACATATTAAATATTACAGGATATTAAAAAATTTCACCAGAAATGGTGGTTTCAACATACTTATTCTTACTTAAACTCTTAATTCATATGAAACGTGTCAGAAAAGTTTCTGCATCAGTATGCCAAATATAACAATAAAAACCACCTCACCTTGTACTTTGAAAAGCTTAAGTGGATGTAATGCTGTAGCCTGTGGTCATGCACAATGCTAGTCCTCAGTGCTCCTACAGAGCTCTGCTGTAGTTGCCTTCAAGTAGATGACTACACTACTACCTGTGCCCAGGATACCTTGATGGAGATTATAAATGCCCTCCTCTTCCATTTATGCAAGGAGGAGGGGCTTTTTAACACATTCTGGAGGAGGGATATGGAGCAAAATTTGGTGTGACAGTGCGCCACCATCTGTTCACATTTATACTCAGTTTACAAAGGAAAGGATACTGTAGGTCTCTGTCCTTGCAATCAAAATCCATATTAAGAGACTAAATGCATAAAAAGACTCTTTTGGGTTAAACCTTTACTATATAATGCATTTACAGTCATTTTCATCTCTGATATGATTAATAACAATTTAATTGGGAAGTTATATGGACCTAAATAAGCTATTTATCAGTAATGTAACACATACATCTACATTAAAATTTTACCAAAGTAAATCAATTTGAATAAATTAACTCAGTGTGAAAAGGTTTTTATCAGCTTTGTGCTTCTCATGCTCTTGCAATTTAACGTCCCTTCATGAATAGACACAACATGCATATATATATATATATATATATATGTTGCCATTTGAGTGAAATGAATTGAATAAAGCTTTATACCACATTTATGTGCTCTTCAGTATACTACACCCTTAAATATTATTAAATTCATCTTAATTTACCCTTGAAATGATGCTAAACCCTGTAACGCCCATCTAGATGCCCTTATTTTGACAACCTCAGACTTTATTAAGGTGTGGATTTTAAAGGGTGGTCATTTTGTGTTTTAAAAACAATACATTGATTATTAAGGGGTTATCACTGAGTAAACAGGTCAAATCAGGGTTCAGTTCAACTGATTAAGGGGACAATCAGTTGTAAGAACTCTCCTTAATTTTGCCTTTTAAATCAGGAGTAATTGTAATAATATTTGAGATGTAAAATTATATTGTTTTGCTGATTATTGTGAATCATTGTGGATTAAAGATTGTAAAGTAAACAATGCAGTAGAGACTATAGATGAGAACATATTCAATATTTCCTCTGATGATAAAACTGAAGAGCCACTAGATGGAGTTGCTTGCTCTTCTGTAAAAAAAATGTGGCTGGAATCAGAACTGCAATTCAAACCCTTCTGGTAAAAATGTTTTATTGATTTTCTAACAGAAAATAAAACACATCCTGTACAGAAAACAAACCACAAATCCACAGTTTAATGCATTAATGTTTATGTACTGTGAAAACTTGTTTAATGTTTATGTAATGGGACCACCACCATACAATTACAGTATATTACAACAACAAAAACAAAACAACAACAGCAGCAAAAACAGCACAACAAAACAATAACAGCAACAACAGCAACAAAATGACAATAATAACAATAAAACAGAACAGCAACAAAATGACAATAATAACAATAAAACAGACCAGCAACAACAGCAGCAGCAGCAACAACATTAAAAAACAACAACAATAACAAAACACTGACAGCAAAACAACATCAGTAAACATCAAATTATTATTATTATTATTATTATTATTATTATTATTATTAGTAGTAGTAGTAGTAGTAGTAGTAGCAGTAATTCCTGAATTTCCCGCAAGGGATTAATAAAGTATCTATCTATCTATCTATCTATCTATCTATCTATCTATCTATCTATCTATCTAGTAGTAGTAGTGATGGTAGTGTATAGTGAAAGGAAAAGTGAAACGAAAAAGAGTGTGTTGCTGATAAAATGTCTAAAGGGGAATCTTTGCCCCAGGCTGTGTTTTGATGCAGGTGTTCATACCTGCCATTGTCAATAACAGTACAAACAGTACATTTTAACAATGAAGAATCATCCATGGAGGAACAGTCACCAGTCACAACTGAGCAATTCTGATTTACTTTAATAATCAGTTTGTTTTTAACTTTTTTTTGGATTTGATATGTAGTGTAGTCTAGTCTCGTGAAATACCCCGTGCACAAGTAAAAAATTCAGAGACACCAGCTGTACTTCCTCACATTGACTTTGGGTACTCTGTGTGTGTGTGTGTGTGTGTGTGTGTGTGTGTGTGTGTGTGTGTGTGTGTGTGTGAGAGAGAGAGAGAGAGAGAGAGAGAGAGAGAGAGAGAGCCATTCCCATATATGGTATGTCCAAAGGAAAGTGGGGAGGACAACAATGATGCAGACAGAAGCAGGATATTCCCACAGTACTCACTCCCACCGGGTATGTAGCAGAGAGAAGGAGAGAGGGAGAGAAAGAGAGAGGGAGACAGAGAAAGAGAGAGAGAGGGAATGTCACTGCATTGTGTCAGCAGTGCTGTAAGAGGCTGCAAGCAGCATGACTGACTCTCTCTGCAGGAGATAGCAGCACTGGCACGAACACGGTAAGAATACTTGCTCACTACTGAAGGAACTCATTACTCTTGTCTATTCACTGTACTGCTCAGTGGTGCTGCGTCTGCGGACAGAAGGAGAACAGATTAACTACACTTAAAAAGGGGTTTTACAGGTTTTCTGTATGTCAAGACTGTTTGACTGCAGTCAGTGTATATCGTAGTTTGGAAAATTCTCTTTATGTGTGCTGTTCTATATTATGTTACAGCTGCTTCTACAGTGTATTGTTATCTTCACTATATTAATCAATTGCTGATATTATATATATATATATATATATATATATATATATATATATATATATATATATATATATATATATATATATATATACACTGATGATTTGTTAATCTGTACTGGGTATAATGGTCCAGCAGTGGTCTAGTATGAGTGAAGATGAATGAATACAACACAAGTTTTGAAACTTGTAACAGATGCTCAGGTCTGCAAATGAATTACACCATAATAAGCAACATCAAAATAACAAAAATCTATAACTGTATATATATATATATATATAAGAGGCTTTTAAAACAGTTCTTTATAACTCCTTTGCAATGTATGCTATTGTTAAAAGGCAATAGTACCTTTATGCTAAGTGTGCAGTAAGTGAATAATGGGACTCTGTGTGAGTGATAGTCCAGAGGAAGTAGTGTTGTAGTATTGTAAATAGTATTGTAACAGACTGTTCTGAGAACTGTACCCAAGAAAGATGTGCACAACACGTTATATAACAGTATTTAGCCATCAGTTCTATTTTTAATGTATTTCTCAATTTGCATTCAAAACTGAAAAAGAGACAAGCCTGTGGCCCCCACCACTACCACCACCCCCACCCCTCAATTCCCCCTGATGACTAATTTTCTTCTGTCTGATATGTGGGTGCTTCCTCTTGCGTCAAATATCAATTTATGAAATGTTACATAGGAACTAAAAGAGCAATAACATGTTTTCATTGTTATTTTTTCATATAAGTCAAAAAAGTTCCACTGAAAACAGAATTTTTGAAATGTTCCAGTGTAGCCATAAGAATGTGGACAGTGACATTCATGCGCTCATGTAGTAATAAGAGAGGAACCATGTCTCAGCAGAAATATGGTGCCTTACGTCAGGAAGAAACTCTTCCCTATTAGTGCAGACCTTAAATTGAATTCTGTTTGACAGTCTCTCTCTCTCTTTCTCTCACTCTGTCTGTCTGTCTCTCCTCTCATGTGTCCTCTCTCCGACCCTGCAGCATAATGGGGGCCCGTCTGTGGTTTCTCTTCTTCACTGTGAATGAAGTCGCAGCCTTCATAGACCCGCGACAGCTCTCGTCCTGCCATGTGGTAAGTGACCCCTGTTTTCATTTGAAACTTTGGGAACGGTTTGGTGCTTTTGCTTGACCTTTGTAAGCTGTTTATTGAACTGTTTTCTTAAATACTTCACTGATCTGTTATCTGTCATTAGGCATCAAACTGCAAAATTAATTTAGGGAATTAATCTTGGAAAAGAATTTAATTTCAGCATTTTGTATGAAACACAGCCTCACGAGTTTTTATATCCAAACAATCGGTGAATCAGCTCAGTGTGTGTATATCTCTCTCTCTTGTGTTTTTTTTCTGCAGATAAAATGTTTTTGTAAAATATTTGTTGAGTTTTTGTTGAATTATGGTGAATCCCTTTAAAGAAGAGAATATCTTAAAGCCAAAACTACCTACCAAAATAACAGCACAACACAGAACTGTTTCATTTCAATTGATGTGGGAAAGAAAAATACTGCAAAATGTTTATGAACTGATCTCGGTAGTTTTGGTTTGTTGATGTCCAGGGTCAAACAGCATAATCAAGAAACACAAGACATTCAAATGTTTTCCACACATAGTACAAGTCTCCCTAGTGTATAGTTCCTACAGCAGTCTGAATCAACAGGACGGGTTAGTGTGCTGCAGGAAATCACCTCTAGTTATGTGAGTAGACTCCAGTGGTCCCCAGGGAGCATGATACAGCGTATGGTGTGTGTGGAGGAAGGGGTGGGAAGGTTTCAGTGCCACTCGTTGTGCCTGTATCCTCTCACTGCTCATACATGTCTTCGTTCTGAAGGAAAGGGAGGGCTGCTTAGTGACACAGATAGGCCTCAACAGGAAAATAATTTTCTTCCTTGAATCTGGGTTCTTTACCTCTAACATACTTTTGTTAGGCTCCCAATATGACTGTGTGAGCTGTCTACCTTTGCAGACAGAGAAAGCTTTGTTCACTGATAATACATTCTCATAAATGAATAGTGTTGACTGTCAGACATGTTCCTGGAAAAAGGTTGTTGTGACCTGCCACAAATGACATATGACGGCTGTGATACATGTCATTGTGGTGCATGTCGCAGATTTCACAACATTTCTATGACTAATTGATTCTTCTGCACACACTTTAATTAGAATCTTTTGACAATAGGTTTAAAATAGACTCTTCTTTTGATTTTCTACACAGCTCCAGAAATACGCACGCTGCAGTGATCTGAACCTGACAAGTATACCATCACAGCTGCCACCTGGCATCCACACACTTGACCTGTCCAACAACTTCCTCCAGAACCTCACTGAAGATGTCCTGACTTCCTATCCCTCCATTCACCAATTCAGCGTCCATTCCAACAGAATCCAGTTCATTCAGCCAGGCCTCTTCAAAAATATGACCAATCTGCAGGTTCTTGACCTCTCCAAAAACCAGCTGCACCTTTATGCGGCTCTGAAAACGCCTGTGGGGTCACTCACCTCAGTCCAGAACCTGGACCTGTCTGGAAATGGCCTTTACACAGACATGAGCGATTACTTTCTAAAAGATGCTCCTGCTCTTATGAACCTCTCTTTAAATAGCAACAGCATTACCAAAATAGGCAAATATACATTTAGTGGATCACTGGCCTTGAGAAAAATAGACTTACATAATAATGTCATTCTTGAGATTGAGGAGGGTACGTTTGACTCTCTGCAGCAGCTCTCTGAGCTTGATTTGTCAATGAACTCAATTTCATGCATTAATGACTTTAATCTTCTACATCTGAGACTATTAAACCTGAGCAAAAATAGCATGACCTCTTTCCAGAGCATTGACTCAAATGAAGAGTTTGAGCTGCTCTACCTGGACCTGAGGGAGAACAAGTTGCATTACTTTCCCATTCTTCCAGACAGGAACAAACTCATCCACTTGGACCTATCACGGAACCAGTTAAGCAACCTAAACAGTACTGGTGCGGCTGAGGAACTGGAGTACCTGGAAGAAAGAAATGAGCCGACACTTTACCAGAAACTACCCAATCTTCTGTACTTAGATTTGAGCTATAACCAGCTAAAGACTGTGCCTCCTGAATTCTTTAACAGCATGGTTGCCCTAGAGACACTGAACATCAGCAATAACTGTCTGGGTACCTTCATGATAGACTCGGAGTGCCCCCTGAATGCAGTGAAGACCCTTGATCTGAGCTTCAACAATTTACAGAACCTTACATTTGGTAAAGGTACCCTGCAGGCCATGGGGTCACTTTATCTTCAAGGCAACTCTCTACACACCTTGGAGGCTGGAATCTTCTCCAGACTGCCCAGCATCATGAGCCTCCATCTTCAGCTGAATGATCTGAGCATCTGTGGTCCACAGGATGACCAAACCAGTGGCTGTATCTCTCTTTTCTCCATACATACTCTGAGGTACCTTTACCTCTCTGAAAACAACCTGCTCTCTTTACCTGCACATGCCTTCCAGGGCAGCCCACTGCGCATCTTGGACCTATCTCTGAACCCTGGATTGGAGATCAGTGAGCATGCCCTCTCAGGCTTAGAGAACTCCCTCACCTACCTATCCTTGAGAGGGGACCAACTCCAGATGCTTAGTATTGACCTCTCACTCCTACAAGTCCTCAGGGTTGTGGATTTGTCCAAGAACCGGTTGACCAGCCTACCAATGAGCAGAGACTCTGCCATTGAGAGTCTGAATCTGCAATACAACATCTTGGTGACCCTGGAAGCTCACACACTAATGGCATTAAAGAACACACTTAGAACTCTCTACATTGGCTCAAATCCACTCAGCTGCTGTGAAAACACACATCTTATTAGTTGGGTGAAGCAGGCTGGTACAAACATCCCTGATATCACAATGGCTACTTGTCAATATAGAAAGGATGCTGAGTATGTGGAGATCAACCTCAGAAAAGTGAAAACTGAGCACTGTGAGACTCTTAACAGCAAAGTTCTTGTGATTAGTGTGATTGCTGTGTTAGTTTTTGGACTAATAGTGGTTTTACTTGTAGCCATAAAGTTGTGCCACTCAAGAAGTCACAGATTCAACCACAGCTACAAAGCATGAAGTACCTGTGAAGGAAAATCAAGAAAAGAAACTGAATGTGACATATAGACACATGACAGTCACATGTTCAGCAACAGGCCCCCACAATGACCTGCTGGACATGTTTGATTGAAGGGGAACTGGATGAAATAATTAAGTTTAAAACACTAGGCCCAGTCACAGATGACATTTTGGCAACAAGTGACATTTACAATTTACTGAATAGAGATCTGCCAAAAAAAGAGGTCTATATGTAATGGCATGGAGAAATAGCATCAACACTAGCACATAACTGATGAGTGCTCAGCACTTGTACTTGCAGTTAAATACACATGAAGGATTTTGATTTTTGCATGTCATTTGGGTTTAGTATTGACATGAAGGACATTTAATTTCCCTGATTATATTTTTTATGGTCACTACATTTTTCCAGTTTAAGCTTTGGCTAATTGGCTCATTGTTTTGCACTTTAAAGATATCTTTATGTGATTATGGATGTACTCCTACCCCCATCAAACCTACCCCATCAAACACTATTAATGAATGACATACTACAGTTCTGAGAGATTAAAGGGGTGTAGAACAACTGGATTCTATCTAATTAGACTTAAGTTTCAGTTTGGCCAGCGACAAAGCAGAATTTAGCTCTGTGCATCAGATCATTTCAAATATGTGTGACTTTGAGTAAAATCATTTTAATGGCAGCTTGGTTTGGAGGCGAAAGCGATTCTTCAGACCAGGGATGTGGTGTGATGAAAACAAAGACTGGTCGGTGTTGGACTGGTCGGTGTATTTCCATGTTAATTGGTTATTTTGATGCATGAGAGTTGAAAGGTTAAACATGTGAGTGTGAGATCTGGCCCAAATGTAAGTCTTAAACACAATATGTGAGACTTGAGAGGTGTACTAGAGGTATGTTAGTTTGCTAACAAATGGATCCAGTTTTGTAATATACCCCTCAGCCAAGTGCAGTTCAGTATGAAGGACAGTGGTGTAGCAGTCATGAGACTGAACAGAAAACATGTGGTGTGTGTGTGTGTGTGTGTGTGTGTGTGTGTGTGTGTGTGTGTTTGTGGGTATTTGTATATGTGTGTGTGTGTGATATGGTTTAAGCAAGACAGGTCAGAGGAAGTACTGCTGTCTGGACACCTGCAGCAAATTTGCAGTGTGTTTTCACAGCTTTAGGGCCTCTGCAGATACCTTTCCTGTTATTGATTCAGTCTCACCAATTCTCCATAAGTCTGAATGAGGTGTTTGCTGGTGTGAGATGATAAAACATTTTATCATTGCATAAAATATGGCTATTTATTCTATAAAAAAGTGATGTATTCTATGCAATTCATTTATTGCCCCAAAAGTTGTCTGATGATATATATTGGCTATAATTAAATATCAGTTATTGATCCTGTTTATGTTATTAATAGAATTCGGTAGAGGAAGCGGTTTGAGCCTGCTGTCTATACCAGGAGCTGGCATAACCAAAATAGACACAGGAAATCCCTCTGTGTTTGGATGTGTCATCACCTTGTGTATAAATAGGAGTTCATTTAACAACCTGTTGACTCGATAACGAGAGGGACACTTCCTCCTATGGGTTTCATGGTCACTACCACTTCTTGTTTTCCTCCTACGCAATCCCTACATGCTGAAACCAGCAAATGATCTCATGCAATCATACACACACACCCACACAGTGCTGCAGAGGTCACTGACATCTCCATTCTGTCTCATGATTCATTCCACTCAATATTTATGCGTTATGAAGAATTTGTATAAATGATGTAAATGAACTTGAGGTATAGTTCATGTAGAGATATATTTATGAAGTTTTATATTTTTGTAAATAAATCCTATATCATATGAGTGTGTGGTACATGTGATTTGAATTAATTGTTAAAATTTTGTTTGGATGCTAGTGCTGTTTTATATTTAAAAAAGGATTAAAATAGTGTGCTCCATTAAGTTCACATATAGGATTACACAGGATAACTATTTGTTTAAAATGGCACACACAATGGGTAGAAAAGAAAAACAGAAATAAGATGCAATGCAGGACTCCTGGAGGACCCCCAGAACATCCAATGAAGGAAACATCCATGTATTCTTAGCAACAAACTAAACAGCTGATGAGTGACTGATGACATATTTAACAACTCATAATGAACTTTATGGGCAATTTTATAAAACATACTTCTGACTGATCAAAGCAAACATCATTTTTAAATAGGGAACTGGGTCTTTATTACTGTTCATGGTATGAGCTGCCATACTGATTTGATGTCATATATCCCAAGTTTCTGAATAGAAATTCCCAGGTGAAGAGTAATTTCATTTTGTTTATTTTTGTATGTCCAAACTTTAGTCAAACACAGCAGTCAGTGACAATGCAATCAGCTAAACATGTTATGATTTCCAGTGGTAGGGACACACTCATTATTTTTATCCATTTGTATGTTTTCATTTGTAAATCATGCCAAAAACATGATCACAATGTGATCAAGTGAAAAATCATATATCATTCACATGATGGTACATGTGTTTTCTTGTGATCATGTGGTTCTTCACATTTGATCACATGTTTTTTTATGTAAGGTACCTTCTGAAAGTTGTATAAGTCACAGTATCAGATGAATACGAGATGTAGCTGGTTTCAGTCAGATGTTGTAAATGAAATACAGTAGCAGCAGCTATGTGCTGTTGAGTGCCAGAAACCAATTTAAAGTGCCACTTAAACCCTACTTGGATTGGGTTAGTTTATCAGGGGGATGTCTGCAATGAAACATTTTATTCATCTCCTCAGTGAAGGAAATCCTGCATCTGGACCACAATTAAATGACTACAGGACAAGAAAGTTTCTAGTGGGTTGTATTTGATTGTATGATCATGCGTACTATTATTTATTTGCTTATGCACTTATTTATTTATTCTCTTTATTATCCTTAAGATAATTTACAGTTATATTAGTTATGCAGCATCATTTGATATCATCAGATCATTAAAGAACTCAGAGTGATACAATGATTGTGCATATAGCTGTGATTCTTTAATAAGTCTCACCTTTCTCATCCATTTAAGTTTCTTTTTCCTCCACATAAAATTTTCCCAGGTACCATGTGGAGACCAAGTACATCATGTCCATCCAGATTACGTGGATTATTGATTGACTCCTTAAAAGCATTCATATTTATAATTTGTGATTTGTGAAGGTTTTAGGTGGATCCACGCATAGTATCAGCAGCCAAAATCACATAGATTTTTATGCGGAACAGGACTAAAATGATCAGACAAGCCCTGAGTTTCCTCAAAAACAGTAGGTAATCCATCCAGTAGGTAATTCAGCCTATATATTTCTCAGGTGACAAAGGGAAAACACAGTCATCTGAACATATGTAAAATATGGTGTCCCCCAAGGATCAGTGGTTAGGCCACTATTATTTTCTCTGTATATGCAGCCACTTGGTAATATTATCTGCAGGTTCGGTGTTAGTTTTCACTTCTATACTGATGACATGCTGCTTTGTATATCTGTTAAACCAAATGAAGCTCTGAGTGTCAATAAACTAGAAGAATGTGTTAAAATATCAAAGACTGGATGAATAACAATTTCCTCATTCTTAATCCAAACAAAAGTGAGGTTCCACTTCTTGGACTCGAAGCAGAAAAAAATACATTTGCACTAAATCTAAATGAGTACTCTGTTATTCCAACACAACTGTTAAAAATCTAGGTGTGATTTTTGATTAAATCTGTTGTGATATACATTGTTTTGATGTCATTAGAATGGTAATCTTTCACTTGTGTAACATTGTCAAATTACATAATATACTATGCCTAAAAGATGAACCTAACTAGAACCAAAAAGTCTGATAATATCAAAATGTTTGATTCTGTCATTAATTTTGTCATTTGTTAAATATGTTAAATTTGTATACATTTTATCCCAATGCATAAACAATTAGCCCTGTGTAGGTCCAGAGAGGGTATAGAGGACTTAATCCTGATAAGGATTAAGCAGGTTGGGATAATAGATGGATGGATGGTTGCATAAACAATTAAATTTTCTAGCCCTCCAGTATCTTAATGAATAAAGTCGCCACTGGGAGTCACCAGCATTGTGAATAAGCTCCCTGTCAATGGCTGATCATCTCACCCTCCTGTCTGTCTTAATGTTGATCTCCTGCTCGTCTGCTTACATGACCTGAGTTGTCACAGTGAACCCACCAACATTTGACACTGAAACCCAAATAGACCTAAAGATACATCTGCATGTGCCTCCTGATAAGAGAGCATCGGCTGTCCACAAAGTGCAAATTCTTCATCAGCCATGAACTTAATTTCTCACTCTGGATTTTCATCACTATGAATTACATGGACAGTTTACATTCATCAGATTACCTCTCAATGATTAAACACACTGAACTTGTTTTTGTATCTTTTTTTCTTTTTCTTTGTTCAATTTTATTTGTTTTATCACTTTGCCTTTCATCCAGTGTTGACCAGAGGAGGATGTGTTCCGCCCCTGAGTCTTGGATCCTCTCAAGGTTTCTTCCTCTTACTCTTAATGAGTTTTTCCTTAATGCTTTTGCTTCTGGCTTGCTCATGGGGGACTTCGACTCGGGTTGCCTATTGTATTTAATTGTCCTCTTAAATGTTTTTACAATACTGGTTATAAAAAGCACTATACAAATACATTTTGATTGAATTTTCATTGATGTTGGATTTTGATATAAATAATAAATAATAATGCTAAAATACTACTGGAATTCTGGAATTTGCATAGGGATGCTAAGAGAAATTAACATTATTATACGTTTTTTTGTTTGTTTGATTGTTTGTTTTAGTTGTATTGTTTATATCCTGAACTTTAATACCCATGGTTTGCCACTTCAACATACAGCAAAATGGTCCACCTATGTAAAATATTTTTGGTCAAAGCTTTTTTGGGAGGCCCGTAAGTGTGATAGTGTGACCATGCTTTCAATATGGCAGATGCAACAGGTAGGCCTGAGTGCATATGTATTTGTTTGTGTATGTGCACGTGTGTGTACATATGTTTGAGGGACAGAATTAGCTTGTGTGAAAGGCAGTTGGCTGTGTTTGTGCAAATGTGATGTGTTGGCTGGCAGAGAGGCAGCAGGACAATATCCATCAGTTCTCTCCAAACAGGAAGCAGCTTGAGAGGAAAACACTCAGTGCACATAAATAGAGTCAGTCGTGTTCACGCCCGACCTGTTACGTACACCGGCCTGAACCCAGCATGCCAGAGGAGGACTATTTCCTTTTACTTTTTCCAACAGATCATATTCCAGTTATTCTTCAAATGCTTATGCATTGTTATAATCCCTGTTAAACATATGACCAAATATTCATTGTTTCCTCAGAGACCAAAAGATCCCTCCCGTCATAGAAATCTTGGAAAAACAGGGAAGGTTACTTGCTGTCATAAGCTCCTCAACATCAACGTGATTTATGTTTCTTGTCAGCTTACACAGGCTCAACAAACCCCCAAAACAAGTCGGTGACTATTGTTTTTACGAGAACATAATAACCGAAAACAAGAAGAGAGGCACATGTTAAAACACTCTATTGTCTCAGTGGAATCTTTGAAAACAATAGACACATTCATGTGTGTTACACATACACAAGTCTTTATACTACATCATTATACTCTCTTTCTCTCTCTGTCATTTTGTATGTCACATTTCTTCTGTTTTCTGTAAAAAAAAAGTTAGTTTGTGTTCAAACTTTAAGCCATATTTAATTTGATTTTATTTATTTTAATTAATTATTTACTACCCCAATCAGAAAAAATGGGACAGTACAGAAGTTTAAAAACTGCAGTGTTTCTTACATTTACTTTTACATTTACATTTATTTCATTGGTTTGTTAATATACTGTACATCTATCCCTGTATTTCAGGGCTGCAACACATCCCAAAAAAGTTGCATGGAAAAGTATTTACCACTTCATAATGTTGCCATTCTTTCTCACAATACTTAAAAGATGTTTTTGCACTGAGCATAACAAGTGATGAAGTGTTTCAAGTGTCATTTTATCCCATTCTTGCAAACATGTTTTAAGGTGTGTATCAGTACAAGGTTGTCATTGTCACATTTTTTCAATTTGAAATGTTCCACACATTTTGTATTGGGAACCTGTCAGGACCGCAGTTCTTGATACAGTGACTTATGAGGGATCAGAGATTGTGGCTGTTTAGCTTAAGACTTGTGCACTTTATGCACTGAAATTCCTCCAGATTCACTGAATTATTTAATGATATGTAAAAGTCAAAGAAAATGTAAGAAGCACTGCAGTTTCACATTTTCCACTCTGTCCCAACTTTTTTGATTTGGGGTTGTAAAAAAATATAATTTGATAAAAAATTTAACTATAATATAGTGTTGTTTAACAATAACACACACAAAGAGATATGCAGGTTATTGTGTTGCTATCAAAGCATTCAAAGAAAAAAACTTTAAAGTAAAATTTGTTACTGATTCCTGAGTCTCGGGCAGCCCCACCAGTGAGGTCTGAAAGAAAGTGAGACTGAGATAAAAGAGAGAAAGATACTGTTGGTCAGGGGATCCAGACAGTGCTAATCTGAGGATCTAAACTACTTCTGTCTCCTCCCTTGATTTGTTTGTGCATCGGAAATGTCGGAGACTGGTGTTCCCCCACCCACTATACCCTTCCCTATTCCCTCTGCTGTCTGCTTCTCTATCCCACCCACTCAATACACTCACACACACACACACACACACACACACACACACACAAATCATTATCATCTTGAACATTATCTCATTCCTCAGGAACGCTAAATTATACTTGGCAATCTACAATGCTGGGTTTCAAAGCAATGGTTTAACCAAAAATGAAGCAGTTGTGCACTGAGGCTAATAAGCCCAACGAGCCTCCCAACGGACCTCCAGTCTCAGAAATAATTGTTTTTTTTTTGTGTGTGCATTTTAGAGTAAACAAAACAGCAATAAATTGCCTTTTGCATCACTTTAATTTTTTTGCAGCAAATGTAGACCCATTACAAAAACATACTATAGTACATTTTTATGGTAACTGCAAAAATTTAGGGTAAAAAACAAAAATTAAAGAATCATAATAACACCATGTAAATCAAGTATCAACCAAGTATCATAAAAGTGTCATGGTGAAATTATACTGACAGAATAATGTTTTTTGGACACTACCATAATGGTATTATCAATGATAGTATGTATTTTTTGTAAGAGAATAAATATTTACAGAGTACCCATAGATGCTAGCCAGTCCAGTTTCTGCAAAGCTGCCAAATAAAAAAAAGATAACAGAATGATCCCAGTGTCACTAAAGAAGCAGAAGCTAATGCTACCATCAGTATTTGGTCATTGCGGCTAATGGCTCACATAGGCCCACACGCAACTACATGCCCATGTGATTGCCAGTGTGTTTTTAGACAAGGCAATAAGCATAAATCCTACAGGTAATTAGGGTCCTGACACCCCTAGGTACCTGGAGGGGTGTGACTGAGAGAAAAGACCTCCCTGATCTGAACTCAACTTGTATTATATCACTGAATTTCTGAGGAAGTCATGGTTTGTCAATAATAAACCATACTTGAGCACAAGGGGGCTCATAAGTGTATGTGGTACCAGTGTAACTTGGGCCTAAGGTTGATGGATCACTTTTGTAATTGTTTCATCTGACCTGAGACCATTTGTGCTGGACAATCAGGTGAAAAGTGGGGCAAAGATGTCAACTAATCACTTCTTGGTAGTGAGTTGGATTTGATGCACTTAATCATGCTCTGATGAACCAGGAAACCCAGGAGAGCCTTCCAGATGGTGTAGGAATATCTGCCAGAGGGAGGGACAAGTTCAACCCCCACCTGCGCAATGAATGCTGTTGAGTGCCAAGAGAAGACAAGAACATTGAGTCCAAATGGACCATGCTCAAGGCCTCAATTGCAGATGCAGCTGTATGAATGAATGAAGGAATGTAACATTTATATATGGCTTTCAAACACCCAAGGATGCTTTACAATCAATAAAATTCTATAACACTCTTAGAATTCAAACACACACAGGCTAAAAAGCAGCAGCCAATTGGGCAGCGACCTTCCACCTGAAGAAGGACTGCATTGAGCACTAGGGGATCACCCAGGACAGAGTGCCAAACCATATCTGGGCATACAGACATACATTCATACACACACACACACACACACACACAGGCATGCACATTCATTCACACACACCAGGGTAACATGGAGGAAACCAATGCCCCAGAGGGAACCTACACAGACAGGGAGAAACTCCTCCCAGAATAGGACTTGAACCCAAGACCCCTGCCCTGAGAGGTGAACGTGCTAACCATCAAACTCTATTGCCACCCACTGTGTTTGAAAGGCAATCCTAGGATCTACTTGTGTACTAGGAATGAGGGAGGCAATCATGCTGAAAAAAGGAGTAGTGGGATTAAAGGTAGTGCTCTTTGGGTGAGTCTCTGGATTTAAATGAGAGGTATGACCTTGCCAAAAGTACTGCAGCCAAGGCAACAGAAGCCTAATTGATATTCTGGCAAACCACTTGACAACTCAAGAGGTGGCAGCAGGACCTCACAGAGGTTGTTAGCAAATGTGAGGAAGTGTTGACCTCTCCTGGTGATACAATTGAACAGTGAAAGGAGCACTTTCAGGAACTTCTCAACCCAGTGGACACATCCTACAATGTCTTCCATCAGGAGGCAGAGACTGAAAGCTCTAGCAATTTTTAATCTATCTCAGTGGCTGAGGTATCAGCAGTGATCAAAAGTGTCAGTGGAGGCAAGGCCACAGGAGTGGATGAGATTTGAAATTAACCTTCACCATGCATTTGAAAACCTTGCAGCTGAGTGTGCAGCAGTCATGAAGATCAACACCTCCAAAGCTGATGACATGGTTCTCTGCTGAAATAAAATGTGATGCACCCTTTAGGTGAGGGGGTGAAACCTGCTCCTGTTGGAGGAATTTAAGTACCTCTGGACCTTATTCATGAACAACAAAAGAAAGGAGCAGGAGATTGAAAAACAGATTGGCACTGTATCAGTCTGTGGTAGGGAAACCTGAGCCTACTAGCAAAGCTCTCAGTCTACCAGTCAGTCTACATTCCCATCCTCACCTATGGTCATGAGATATGGGTAGTGACTGAAAGCATAAGGGTACAGTGGCAGAAATTCTCTCTAGAGGATTTCAGAACTTACTCTCCAGTGATGAGTTCTGCTGTCTCAGAGTGCCTCAGAGTAAAGCTGTGTCTCCAAATCAAGAAGAGTCAGTTGAGAAGGTTTGGGCATTTCATAAGGATGCTCCATGACTGGTTCACACTTGAGCTATCACCTACATATCCAACTGGAAGGAGACCCAGAGGCAAACCCAGGACCTGCGAGGACCTGAGATTATATTGCACAGTTGGCTTGGAAACTGCTGGGGATCTCCCATGATGAGCACAGAGCTGTTGCCAGGAATGGAGAGATTTTTGTACACCCGTTTTTGTCTGCTACCACTTCAAACCTCACCAGGAAATGTGATTTGATGATGATGACAATGGTGATTAGACTGTGCTGTTTGCTTCATGACCTTATAATGACAAATTATTTATTATTCATTTTTATTATTCAATAACAAAAAGATGCAGACACATTATGTGAAAAATTACACCTTTAATGTTTTCACATGAATTAAGAAGGTAAGAGGCATCCAAGTGCTGCTAATCAAATACTCATCATTAATTAATCATCAGCAAGTGTGGCCACTTTTATTAAAGCAAAAGTTTTGGCAGTAGTGATCTGGAGCATTCTGGTGAGTGTTAACATAATGCCAAGGAGGACAGACATCATCAATAATCATAGGTCATTCCCGCAAACTGGGAAGGGTTATAAGGCCATTTTAAAAAACAGAGCTATATCTGAGACCCTACAGTCATTCGTTAGCATTTTAAATGTTCAAGCTCATGAAAGTACAATTAGAAATGTATGGGTTGTTTGGAAGGGTTGCCTTCTTAATAAAGAGAACATGGCACTATTACATACGTTTGTAAAGTTGCATTTGAACAAATCACAAAACATCTGGAGCAATGTCCTTTGGACAGATGAGACCAAAGTGGAGAAGTTTTACCATAATGCACAGTATCGCATTTAGTAAAACTTAAGCACAGCATATCTGCACAAACACCTCATACTATCTGTCAAGCATGGTGATGAAGGAGTGATGATTTGGGCTTGTTTTGGAGCTACATGACCTGAGAACATTGCAGTTGATGAGTTGACCATGAACTCTTCTTTACACCAAAGAATTATAGAGTCAAATATGAGGCCATCTCTCAGCTAAAGCTTGGCCAAAACTTGGTTTTGAAACAGGACAATGATCCCAAGCACACCAGCAAATCTACAGCAAAATGACTGAAAAAGAAGAGTGAAAGTGCTGCAAAATTCCAGACCTCAACCCAAATAAAATGCTGTGGTCGGACTGAGTGCTGTTCATAAATACTTGCCCACAAACCTCAATGAACTGAAGCAATGTTGTAAAGAAAAGTTGGCCAAAATTCCTCTAGAATGATGTGAGACTGATAGTTATACACAAAATGATTACTTCACTGAATTTTGTGATTTTTAAGTAATTTGGTGTGTTTAAATACTAGACATGTACTTATGCATAACATGTGAATCTCATACCAAAATACTTTACAGTGCCACAACTAAACTAAAAAAAGTTCATTGTTGTTCATAATTTCTTCCAATAAGGTAAGCTGTCATATTTTATACTTATTACACATAAAGAGACAAATATGAAGCCTTTTTTGTTTTACTCTTGATCAATATGGCCTATGGTTTATGAAAATTAGAAATCTCAAATGAAGAGAATATTTCATTTTGAGTTAAAGTAAACTGCTATTCAAACGTTATCAACATTAAAACAAAAAAGGCTGGTAATATGTCACTTTTTGTGCAATGAAGATAGTATAAATGACAGCTTACCTTTTAAAATGAAATTATGCACATAAAATTAACTTAGAATATTTCACAATATTAAAAGTTTTGGAGATAGACCCTATATTTTGTGGATGTTAACAGGAAAAATCTATAGAATGTTTTATAGTATATATCTTTATTACTGCACAGCTGGGAAGATGTAAATTTGTATACATTTTTGTTTTATTTGATTCCTATAAAATCATAATTACAATACTGTGTTAAAATATATTTAAAAAGGTTTCTGGCAGGCTTCAGAGATCTTAGTCATTTGGAAAACAACAGTTTTTACTTTATTTAATTGAATGATTTTTTTTAACATATGACTGGTAAACTGGAAAAACTATTAATTTATAATTAGTTATATAGTTCTGTTTAGTAGTAATAAGGGTATCCTCTATATACATTTTATGCAACAGTACTTTCAAGGGCACTTTTGGTGTCCCTCTTCAGGAATTGCTCTTTCTTTTCTGCTTGCCCCACCCCCACCCAACAATAGATATTTACTTCTGCTTATCATGGTTATTCTCCTAACACAACACTGCTTCTCACAGACTTCAACCAACATTGCCCATCTGACTCATCATTGCCTGTCTGTCGCTTTGACATCATGTAATAAAGTGTTCATAGACCTTTGAGGTTGTGCGTCATTTTGATCGTCATCAACATACCCAAATAAGGATCTTCAGAATAAAGCCAGTACTCTTTATGGTAAAAATAATTTTGTTTTTATCTATTGCCCCATCAGTAACTGTTCCATTGCTGACACATTTTATATTTCCTTTTTTCCCAAATACTACTGGCTCCTCAAAATTACAAGGTCATTTAGAAGTAAAACCATGAATATTATTACATGCAAGATAGCAATTTAAATGAATATGTACTGAATTTGGCAACCTCACTAAATCAAGCTGAGCAAACCAGTAAACTTTGTCATGTAAGTTTAGTGGCGTTGCTAACCACTGCTGTACCATTCAATTTGAATAGTTTCTACTATTATACAACACTTTATTACACAATACCATTAATATGTTATTAGACTTATTTTCATGTCAATTCAATACAAATGATTGTTAGCTTGTTTATACTGTTAGTTTGCTTGCATGTATTTAACAATATTCATGTTTGAAAAATGTATAGTCTAACAGAGTATTGCATTTATTGCACAACCCGAGAAGAATGACATTTCCTAACACCAGAGGTGCTGCACTTTGGGTCATAAGAGGATTTCAATACACAATATAATTTTTTATGATTCTGTATTGATTCTCAAATACATAGTGTTGATATTTAATTAATTGTTTGCATGCAAAAATTGATGATAGTAGTTTGTTTAAACATATAGTGCCAGCAAATTAGCAAATAAGGCTATGTTCACATTACAAACCACATTGCTCAAATCCAAATTTTTACTCAGATCACATTACTATATTGATGGTTCACATTCACAAATGTAAGTGACCTGACCTGTTTCTGTCTGTAATGTGAACGCATCTGTTGCTGAAGTGGCTTGTATGCGCACCTTGATATTGATTGGCACATTGACATGTTGCCTTTGTCACCAAAAACAAAAAATGTAATATTTGTGCAGGGTTGCCATGTTTGCAAAAATACAATTGCCAGTAAAAAAAAGAAATCAGAGTTGGTTTGCAGGGTTTTTTGCACTAAATAAAAGGATTTAAGGAATTAAATGTGAAAGTAGGATTTGAAGATTTATGTTCAAAGCTGCTTGTAATGTTACTTTACATTTTGGGCTTGTTTCCATTTGTGTAGTGTGACTTTCATTTTCAAAATCGGTAGGAGATTTGGGGGTTCTGGCAGGTTTTTGTAAAACAGGTCAAACAAAAGTGTCAGTAACTGATGTGTGAATGTGTTTTGCTCAGGAGGACAGTAAACAGGTGATGGACTGTACATGATAAGGTGAAGTAGGTGAATAAATGCCAGCTGGCTGCTTTTGCTGTTTTTACAGTGACATGAGTATACAAGAGAAGCCAGCGCCAGCTCACCAACTACGAGCATGCATACAAGCGAAAAGACACATGAAATCTGATCTGACCGGTCACATTCAAGTTGCATGCCCATGGATCTAGGACTACTAGATAAGTGACTCAATTTGAAAAGATCAGATTTGACATGTCCACACAGCCCTGAAAGATCAGATCTTTGCCGCATTAAGGCAATAGATTGGATTTGAGTCACTTAAGCGTCACTTAAGCGTAGCCAAGTGTCAGGTTCGCAAATAGGTATATTTGAGATCACTAATAACTGCAAAGCCTAAGGTTAGTTAACCAACTGCCAAATGTAAAATGTAAATTTTGTCCTTAGCCACGATTAGCAATAGTAAGAGAAACAGTAAGAGAGAACAAGAAACAGTCTGTTAAGTCCAGTCTCCAGTGACTTCTATCATAAGTGAACACAGAGTGATTGCCCCCTCATTAGGCCCTATATGACCTGCTGAATGTCATGTGAATGGCACATACGCTTAATAGATGAGTCAGCAGGATCATAGCGCATGAGAGATTAACCAGTTTGAAGCTGAAAGCTCAGTCTCACATCCACTGCAAGGTCTCACATCCTCTAGTGAACTTTTTCAACTGAATACATTAGAACTCACTGACTTCCTTGTGAGCCTTGTTAAAAGCCTCCAGACAGAAGCTAGGACATTTGAGCCAGATAATTAAATGGATGATGGTGAAGAATGAATAGAATAAAAGGAAGACAAGCCTTTCATAAGCACTTCTCTTGGTCGTGGCCAAGGGCCAAAAAGAACCTGCTGCATCCATAAACACATCATGCTTTGCATGGCATGAGGCCCAAGTATGCATTTCTCTTTCCCTTTTCCCAAGGCTGTGAAACTCGAATTCTCTAAATCTTAACAATAGTGACACTAAAGAGAACAGAAGAGGCCACTGGCTGTTTATCTTTTCTATCAGGCTGAAAGAAAAAAACCTGTTTTTCACAGATTCACTTGACTAGCTTATGCAATTTGATAATCCCTTATGGCACCAAGACAGGAGCGCAGCGTATGTAGATCTCAGAAGCTACTCTGACATACATTTCTAAAGTCAGTAAACTGTCTGTAGACCAGTTCAAGTCACCTCAGTTCAGTTCTTTTTCGTTTTTTTGCTCATGTTCTGAGAGTGGCATGTAAATGACAGCTGCTGGACTGTGTCTAGTAGTTAGCATATAATGACTTTTTTTGTTCTTTTAATGGATGTTAATCCTCTTAGATCCCATATAGTATGTATGCCTTGAAATAGGTCTAATATTTGTCATATTAAAGTAATTCTTAAATGTAGCTCATTGGTTCTAAATACCGGTAGAAAAGAAGATATTTAATTTAAGGCTGGAACAATTATTCCAGTAACTCGAATAATTTGATTACAAAAAAACATTCGAGGCAAATTGTAAGGCGGACAGTGTAAAATGGACCTGAAACGAAAGTGTCTGCTAGACAGTGCACTATCACTCATGTAAGCAATAAAAATATAAACAATAAGTAAAACAATATCACTACTCATCTCCCACTCCCGGATTCATTCTCTCTCTCTCTCTCTCTCTCTCTCTCTCTCTCTCTCTCTCTCTCTCTCTCTCTCTCTCTCTCTCTCTCTCTCTAACACACACACTTTATTCTCAGATGGTCTATTTCAGGGGGTACAACCCTTTTTTAGACATCAAACTAAGGACAAATAGGCCAACCTATGTTTAATGTGTACTTCATATCTTCTTTTCATGTACATTATAAAAGCTTCACAGAAATGTATAGAGCCGATAAGACTTTAAGCTGTGATAAAAAAAAAAGTGTTGAGTTTGAATAAAAACCTTTTTCGAGGAATAACGGCCATACCGCTTGCTCATTTTGATGAGCCTTTCATGTTGCATAACACACTACTGATATAGTTGTTTAAAAACAAAAAAGTAAGATTTATCTGATTAATCGATAAAAAATCGTCAGATATTCTCAAAAATATTCAATATGTTTTTGTTCTATATGCAGTCTTGAAATTTAGCCAACTATTGTTTCTGTGCTTTTGTTAATTTATGGGGAAAAAACATAAGGAAAAAGGCAGAAAGTACTGAATGTAAATAAAATATTTATTTGATGTATTACTATGCATAATTCTGTATCAAAAATAGTTATGTAAATGTAATGTACAGCAAAACAATTAACTAAATTATTAACTAAAAAATTATTATAACTTTATATTGGGTGCTGACGCACAACCTTACCTGGTAACATGAAGTGGCATGACATTAGTTCCTCAGAGCTAAGCCATTAAACGGAAACAGGTCTTCTTTGGAAGAGTATAGAACACTGCACAAGATTTGAGGCAGTGACGGTCTCCTTTCTGTTCCAGTTAGGGTTTATGGATATGGTTCGGTTTTATTCTTTAATATTTAATATTCTTCTCGGTTTATGTTGTGGAATATTTTAATCCAATATTTTTCAGTCCTGGTTGTGGAACACCACTTCCATGCACATTGTATGGTTTCTGTGTTCTAACTCATCTATATCAGCTAAAGGAAGTGTTATTGATTAGGTGATTAGTAAAATGAAGTTCATTATAGAAGGAAAAACTCAGTGTGGGTGCTATGAAGTAGGGTCATACATTACACAGATTTGGATCTGCGGATCCAAATACAAACACAAAAAATAAGACTTAAAATATTGTTTTGCCCCATTTTTTGCTGTTCACAGACTTCTGAATTTGACTGACAACAACTTTCTGCATCAAACTGAGAGACGTCTATATGTGTGGTCAACCTCATGTTTTTGAATATGTGCCTCTGTAGGTTTGCACCGTAGACCAGGTGTCTTCATGGTTCAGATATAGGGGGACCAGATTCCAATTCACCAAATGTGGGACAAAGACTATGTTTGTGTGGGACAATGTAGGACATCAATGCATCGAGGTAGTCTAAAATAACTTGGCACATAACAGACTGCAAATAAAAATGTGTGTGTGTGTATATACAGTCATGCTCAAAAGTTTACACACCCCTTGAACTTTTTCACATTTTGTCACCTTACAACTACAAGCTTAAATGTATTTCACTGAAATTTTAAGTGATAGACCAACACAAAGTACCACATAATTGTGAAGTGGAAAGAAAATGATACATGGTTTTCAAAATTTTAATAAATAAAAATCTGAAGTATTTCAAAGTATTCAGCCCTCTGTACTCTGATACCTCTAAACAAAATCCAGTGAAATTAATTGCCTTCAGAAGTCACTTAATTAGTTAATAGTGTAGTTAATAGTTAATAATGTGTAATTTAGTCTCAGTATAAATACACCTGTTCTGTGAAGGTCTCAGTGGTTTGTTAGAGAACACCAGTGAATTAAACTACAAACCTACCAATACTTGGCTGTCCACCTAAACTGACAGATCGAGCAAGGAGAGCAAGATAAGAGGAGATTGTAATTTCAGCAAGTGTAATAGCATTGCCAAAATCATACTCCCCCGACAAAATCCCCTATGAAGAAGCTACATTAAAATGCTTTTGAGGGTAACATCTACACACCTAGACATTTGACATATATGGCGTTTTACATCCCACATAATCCTGGGTGGAGCCTGTTATAACAGCATAGAAAAATGACACAGGACAATCAAAAAATGTTGCTTTGAACATGTTGCCAGCACCACGTCAAAAACCTGCAAAAAGTAACTTATTTTTCATTTAATTACACAAAAATATGCACCTTTAACTCTGCTGATTTGATAAAAGTAGGGATTTGAGCATTTAATCTATAGACTAAGATATTTGACCAATCAAAGCATAAACATTGTTTCTAAATATGAACTGTGATTATTCAGCTTGTTTTTGCAGTGCAGGTGTCTCTGGTCAGGTTGTCGTAATATAATGTGTGTGTCACACAACTCTGTAAGCACACCTGATGTGTTTATAACTCAGCTCTGGGTCAGAGAACATTAAGATGTACAGTGTATTATGTGTACAATGTCATTATTTCTTCTGAAAAGATGTGAATCACTGAATTTAGACCAATAACACGAGATGATGTTAGGAGCTGTAGCAGGATCTCGGTTGTCTTTTAATATGCATTTATTTTGGACTTCGGTTTGTTAACTATAACACAACTAGTGCTTTATGAGATGTTCTGTTGTTTTCTGTGAAAGAAATTATGACAATACTAGTTATTTAAATACAGAAACAACAGAAACACAGAATGCAATTCATTCATACCGCTGTGTGATGTGCGTGCACGCGAAGGGGAGTCAGATTCTGGCGGGGAGTCAGAATTCGGCACAACACTGGCGCTGTTCTGACCTGATTGGCATTTGTGTTGGTGGGTGCGCCCTTAACCTGCCTCCGCGGTTGAAATGATCAAACAGCCCGCCCCGTCTCCTGATGACAGCCCTCACTGCTTTCCCCACACAGCCATTTGAGAAATGCCAGATTATAAAACACGTATTTTGAAAACTGGAGTCTGACTATCAGTAACAATGCGGGACAACGTCTCAATTTGCGGGACGCGTGAAAGTGTTGAAAATGCATGACTGTCCCTCACAAAGCAGGACATCTGGTCACCCTATTCAGATATCACTGTTCACACACCAGTTGCTGTGTCTTTGTCTTTTGCAACACAACGTTGGTGTCAGAAGTGGGATTCTGCAATCTGCTAGACAGGCAGGAACATTTCAAAATTTCTTAATCAGCAGAATGTATAATTTGATCAGGAATGACCACATTTTTGCTCATAAAAAGGTTTAAATATGACTATGGTAAAATATGAATATGACTGTTAATATAAATATGGTTTGAATATGAATATGATAAATATGTATTACAGCCTACATACTCGCAACAGACAGCTACAGGAATATGCATAAACAAAAATATGTATTATTCACTGCAGCTTCTTGCAAACCTATGTATGTGTGAAACAGTTACAGTCCAAAAGCAAAGCTCTGTAAAGTAACCAAACCACTGTTTTATTTAAACAAATGAGTGGCACTGTACATTCTCCACCAGTATGTGAATGGGGTTGGTGGGTTTGTTTGCTCCTTTGCTTTTTATTTAAGCTTCTCTTCAGTGATGTGAACATGTGTCATAAAATAAGTGATGAAACCCATTTGGGATATGCATTTACATTCCAAAGCTTCTTTTACAGAATAACACTGAACCACAAAGCTACAAGCCACAGCTGAGGAGGAACAAGAGTGAACCACATCATTTACAGCCTTTGACATCCTGGTAATACAGAATTCTTTACTACAGAGGTTACTGTGTAGTAAAGGGTGATATATTTATATCACAATGTTATCAACTATCTGCACAATAATGCTGCAGCAGTATTATTGCTATTAAATCAAATACAATTTTTATTTAACATTTAGAGATATTTATTTTTTAAAGTGTGGATGGCTCGGAAGGTTCATGGAAGGTTGAATTTGTTTTAGCTCAATTAACTATGAAGAAGTAAGAAATGTGTGGAATGTAAACACATTTAATGGGACGTGAAGGTTTTTTGGCAGCCAGCGATCTAGACAAGTGTCTTTCTTTATATAGTAGATATAATACTTTTCCAGTAGATATGATGCCGACTGTCTTAGAGTCTGATATCAAAAACCATGTGAACAAAAGCAAGTCATAGAAGGGAAATATGAAATCACAATATTACTCATGTTTTTAAATTCATTCTTATTGCTCTGTTTTCTATCTTTAATTGGTTGTTATTCCCCATCTACAACTGCACCCCCAGGTTCTTGTGGTGTATCTGAACACTCTGCAGAAGACTCTCATTCTGAGTTTCTGTGAGAAGACGAGACAGATCTCCATGACGCAAGATCTCAGACACAGTTAACCGTGATGTCAGCCCATCATTTTTCATGTAAACACTGTCGTGGGCAATAAGGTAGAAGTCATGGTGATTTCTAATGACATTTCACTTTTTTATAGAAAAGGGTTAAAGAGCAAATTAAGGAAAAATGGGCCAACAAATGGGCAAAAAAGTTTGTTTTTCAGTTGAAGTTTTACATATTACAGGTCACATTAAAGGTAGAAAAAGTTCTGAAATTACAATTCATCTAGGTCTTATTTATTTAAATCACAAAAACCTCGCATTTATGGCATTTTGTTAGCAGGTTGTGTTGTATATATTTTTTTATACCAGCTGTATTACATTTTTTTCTGTTTATGCCAGATGTAGTTACAAACCGGATTCCAAAAAAGTTGGGACACTAAACAAATTGTGAATAAAATCTAAATGCAATGATGTGGAGATGCCAACATCTAATATTTTATTCAGAATAGAACACAAATCACAGATCAAAAGTTTAAACTGAGAGAATGTATCA
>BRDA01008949.1:5351-18332 GCA_036984385.1 Crenuchus spilurus
CGACAGGAAAAGTAATTAATTATTTTATCCCGTTACTGACAAAATGACGTCGTTACCTAACGCCGTTATTTTTAACGCCGTTATTCACAACACTGTTGGACTCAAACATGTCTATACTAGCTGAGATGATTATCTTAATGGAAACAAAACACTGTTGTACAGAACATCTGCCAAATGCCATAAAGTAAACGTAACCATAATCCAGTGGTCAGATATGGAAGAAACCAGTATAGCAGTATAAGTAGAGCAACAGACTGTAAGGTCTGAATAAGAATGTTGTTGCTGACTAAAGATTGTTGTTGCATCATATCACAATACAAGCAAGGAAAAGAACAATGACATTTTAGAAACTGGATAAAAGATCACCAACTGTGGTGTGTGGCTGAGCTCAAGATGGTGTAGGACATGTTTAGCTAGCGCTCCTGCCGAACCTTCGCTTAAATCAATATAACTCAGTGTTTTGCACAAAAAAGTACAGCGCAGGTTATATTAAAAGTATCTTTGTAGCTGGGAGATAACTTTTATATGGGACAATGGCGAGTAATCTACGTAAATTTAAATATGGCGGACCAACTGATGCTAGGCCAAGCGTGGCCTCGAGTTCTCCGGACGCCTCGACTGACTCGATCACTGTGACATGGACTTTACAACATTAAAGGCAGAGATTGTTTCATCGCTGAGAGCAGACTTATCAGCCGTGATAAAAACTAAATTAAAAAACGCATTTGAAAATGTAAATATCTTGGAGTTTGGATTACGTGTAGTCATGAGGACTTATTAATGGCAAACTACGAACTGTTACTTTTCAATCTAAGCAGGGATATTGAACGCTGGAATCCCTTGGCTCTCTCCCTGGGGGGTAGAATTCACTCAATAAAGATGAATGTTCTACCTACATTTTTATTTGTATTCTAATGTCTTCCAGTTTTTCTAAGACATTCTTTTCCAAGCTGAACAACTTAATTTCTACTTTTATTTGGAATAAGAGAGTGCCACGTATAAAAAGAAGTGTATTACAAAGATCCTGTGCAATGGGAGGGATGGCATTACCAAACTTTTTGTACAATTACTGGGCAGTTAATATCAGATCATTGCTAAATTGGATTAAAAGTGGGGACATTAAACCTGACTGGCTAAGATTGGAGGAAACATCTGTCAGTCATTCATCTTTGGCTGCCCTATTATGCTCAAAATTGCCCTTCTCTCAGCCCCTCTCCAATTTCACCAAAAACCCAGTAATATTGCATTCAGTTAAAATATGGAATCAGTTCAGAAGAACGTTTTCCCTTGGAGACCTATCTTTAAAAGCACCAATTGTAAATAACCACATGTTTCTCCCATCGGTAACAGATACTGCCTTCATTACATGGTCAAATAAAGGGTTGATTACAATATCAGATCTTTATTTTAATGGTAATTTTAGCTCATTCGACCAACCGGTACGAGAATGCAATATCCCGAGAACACATTTTTACAGATACTTACAAATGAGAAATTTTGTTACTTCCGCCACTAGTTGCTTTCCAGCATGCCCCCAAGCTACTCTACTGGATTTGATTTGTGAATCAAATCCAGCTAATAGGGGAGCTATTGGCGCAATTTATGGCTCACTTGAAAGATGTGATTCGACATCACTGGATCTTCTCAAAGGCAAATGGGAATCAGATCTAAACCAACCAATACCAGAAAAAAACATGGCAAAAATAATACATAATATCTTTTCCTCTTCCATCTGTCTTAGACATGCAGTGATACAATTTAAGATTGTACATAGGCTACACTGGACTAAGCTTAGGCTTTCTAAGATCAAGTCAGATATTGATCCCATATGTGACAGATGTAGGCAAGCTCTGGCTACTTTACTGCATATGTTCTGGACCTGTCCAAGACTCCATATATTTTGGTGTAAAGTTTTTGAGACTTTCTCAAAAAGTTTTGGAAGAGTAATTGATCCATCTCTGTTTATTGCCCTGTTTGGCGTGACACTGGAGGAGGACACCGTCAGTAGGTCAGAAACAAGTGTCATGGCTTTTAGTTCCCTTTTGGCTAGGAGACTGATACTATTTAAATGGAAGGATTCTGCTCCACCTACACATTGTCAGTGGTTTGCTGACATAGCTAACCATCTTAAATTGGAGAAGATCAGATACACTATCCAGGGGTCTACCAAGATTTTTTTTTTTACATTTGGCACCCTCTTTTGATATATATTGAGGAAATGGACACTAACAGCAGTTCAATGTAATCAATATGTGTAATTCTCACTGATTTGTTGTATTTGTTTTAAAATCTGTGTATCTATGTCTGGGGGGGGGTTGTTCTTTTTCTTTTTTGTTCTTTGTAAAACTGTATAAAAATCAATAAACAGACTTTGATTAAAAAAAAAAGATCATCAACCGCAGGCTTAACTGCTGATCTTGATTCTTCCTTCAAAGATCTTAGCGTGCAATTGTCAATTGTGAGCGCTTGCTGGGACTTATTAATACCACTTGACAAAATATAAACTGCATAAATCGTACACAGTATTTTACTCATGTAGCGTGTTAGTGTTCAATTTGATGCACATGTTTCAGCTAAAATGTAATGCCTTTCCACATTTTGGTTAATTATCTGTTTTTCCCAGTGCTGTGAACTGTGATACACATATATTCCCTGTAGCCTTTCATTATGCCAGGCTGAAATGATCATACTGACCACCTGCTGTCTTTTCATAGTTATGCTTCTCATGCTGGTTCAATTACCTTTAAACTCTACAACTGAAAGCTCAGAATACTTTGTGCTCAAGCCCCAAAGGCTTTAACTCCAGCACCGAAACGTTTTTGAAAGTGAAAGTAAAGTTTGTGCACTCTTCAACTAAACCGTGTTCATCCCTGAGAGAACCCAGTCTGAAGTTGGCCCCTGGTTATGCCTCCAGTGTCTTTCCATCCTAGTGACGCACTGTAGGTTTGGGTTAACCTGGTCCTTCATGACTTCATTGTTTTGGTTCACTGTAATTAGCTCAACAGATATGAGAGCACGTGAGTCCCCTTGAGCCTGGGAGAGGTTGCATGAGCCCGATGAGATGTTTATAAACACAACGATACATTTCCAAATAGTCTTCAACTACTGCAGAGCATCATTTACAGCAAACTCCAGACTAAGTAAGAAGCCACATACACTATATGTTCAAATGTTTATGGACGCCATTGCCAACACAGATGTACACACAGCTTGTCTAGACTATGTAGAAAAGTACTGCCAATAGAATAGGACCCTCTGGTGTAGCTCAACATGAACCTACTGGCAACATGACTAATGCTAGGGGTTAAAGGGGTATAAAGCCCATCAGCATTGAGTTTTGGAGCTGTGAAACTTTGTTTTCTGTTCCATCCAGTACTTTGGGATGAAGGATGAAGATCATCCAACATGTTGAGCTCACTAATGCTTTGAATACAATCTAATTCTCACAGCAATGCACCACAATCTAGTAGAAAGCAACCTTATATAACTGGTTATGGCTCTATAGTAGAAGAAGAGAAGATCATGATGTATCACAGAGGCAAATACGAAAGGGCTGAAAGCCCATCTGATGTCCTCAATTCTGTTAATTAGCCGAGCAGTTCTCATCAGCATGGTTACATGGGTGGAACATCTTTCTCAGAAAGCCCACAAAGAATGAAACATCTTTTAGATTAGATTAGACTCCACATTTAACCTATCCGTGCAGTGAAACACACACACTAGTGAACACACTAGGCTGTGAGAACATTTGTTTGAAGCGGTGGGTAGCCCTATCCATGGTGCCTTGCTCAAGGGCACTTCACACGGCCAGGGATCGAACCAGTGATTTTTTCCCTTCACAAGACCCAATCCCTAACCACCAGGCCAAGGCTGCCCCGCCTCTTCAGTGTTTAAACAATTTTAATGTTGGCTTAGAAATGACTAACCATTGCAATGAGAAGATAAATGGTCTTTTATCTGATATAATTGTAGAAACTTGGGTAGAAGTTCATTAGATTTGTCTTGATTGGCTAACAGTAGGCTTGGGTATTAGGATGAGATTTGAAGTGTTAGACTTGAGACAGGCTTGTGACTTATTCCCACTTCTGGCACCAATGTTTTATGTGGTACAAAAGTGTACAAAAAGGAGCAACAAACACTAGGCTTGGGCGGTATAAAGGTATTTTGTTATACCGCGGTATTTAAATATGGTGACAGTATCTAAAAATTATGACGGTATTAGTCACATGATGTAATGCGGCAAATTTCAAAAAGAAGTCTATTAAAACTGGGACTTAAATGTGCTTCACACGTCAGCAAAACACAGCGCCAGTTTCACAGAAACACACACACTTGATACTTTTATTTAAAAATGAAACAAGTAATTGTTTATTTCGGTCTCTGGTAAAGTTATTCTGTCTTATACAACCGGCTCTCCGTCTGCTTCTCTCACAGCGTGTGTGTTTGTGTGTGTGTGTGTGTGGTGTGAGTGAATATGCTGCGATTCCCGCTCTGATGAGCATATTAAAGTTAATTTCAGTGTCTTAATTTCGTTTATTTCGTTAGATAGAAGCGAAACAAATTCGCTCTCTTTCTTTCTCTCTCTCTCTTGCGCGCATTGCGCTCTCTCTCTCTCTGTTTCTATCTCTCTCTCTCTCTCTCTCTCTCTCTCTCTCTTTTTCTCTCTCCCTCTCCCTCTGCGATGCGCTTGCGCTAGTGGGAATACCGCCGGGGGGTTGGGGGGGGCAAAGGGGGCACTCAGCTGCAGCAGCCGCCTCCGCGATAATACCGCATACCGTGGTATTTTCTCAAACTCATACCAAGGTATGAAAAACACCAATACCGCCCAACCCTAACAAATACAGCCATTCTGGAAAATACAGATATATACCAAAGGACACAGTCACCATCCAAGAGCTAAACCTACTGTTCTTGGCCTAAAAATGAGAGCTGTACATACAACATTAGAAACCCTTAAACACTTCACAATGATGGACTGAGGATCTCAAAAAGACTGCAACAATGTAGTGCAATACTGTAAACACTGCATACAAAAAACTAGTACCATATGGCTGCATATGTAACTCATAAAATCCAAAGGTCACATCAATGGTTAAAAGCCCTTCCATATGATGACAGATGGACAGATGATTGATTAAAGGCTTTCTACAGCTGGGTCTTGATTATATATTCAATCACTGCAGTTTATATTACATTTACAGTATTTGTTTGAACTAACTGGCCAACCATTGCAGCTATTGAGTAAAACATGAGAAAATGGAGCACATTACTGTGTAGCTGCAGTAGAGCTTTTATTTATTAAAAAAAGTGTCTGGCAGGCTTTTCAAGACTTACCAGTAAAACTAAATTATTTTCATTTATAACCACTAATTTTTGCTAATCACTGATTTAGATTTCAGAGTTATGTCTTTAATCTCTAAGCCAGAGGTTACTATTGTCATTCTCAGTGCATGGTTAACTCCAGAACATTTAACTGCTGTGCTGTTACGGCCTAAACCAAAGCCAGATACATGGTGAAGAGAGGTTTCCACAACCTGCAACAGTGAGTTTAAAAAGGGAGATCAAAATTTCTGCAAGTCAAGACACTCTTGAGTCTCAGTATTTACCTCATCACCACAGCATTCCTAGTTTTAAACCAAACCAAAAGCTCAGAAGTCTTTTGAAGTCATGATTTTTCACTTCGCTCTGTCAAAACCTTTGTGGTTTGGGCCACAAGCCACAAAGCAGATGTTGAAATGAGGAAGCTGAAGCCATGTGGAGCCTTTTCATGGCTCTCAAATCCTTTGAAGGGTGAAAATCATGACTAAAAGAATCAAACGATCAAGTTGGGAGGTTTTCAAATTTTCATTCTAAAGCATTATGGACATATAGGGCATGAATCGTGGCTGCATAGAAATGTCTCCAAAATGAAGCCAAAGTTCTGATGGCAAAATTGATATTATAATCACCAACTTGGAATAAGGACTGGGGAAGGAGGAATATTAAACTTGACTTAATTAAGCTAGACAGTCTTAACCAATGGAGTCCTGAGAGGTGACTTTTGGTGCCAGTGCTGATGCCATGGCTCTATGCTTTTTTATCACAAAAAATGGTTCTCAGCTGGCAAAACTGGTTCTGTTCAGGCCCACAGTCTGTAAAATCGGAAACAGATTTATTGGCCAAGTGTGTTGATGCACACAAGGAATTTGTTTCCACCCATTGGTGTCTCTCTAGTATTATACACAATATACAGGTTCTAGACAATACACAATGTAAACAATATATCTAGTATTCATAGAATACACAGGGAACTGACACCAAATCAATTCTGAACTGAAACCAGCAAACCTGCAATGCAAGCACCCAAACGGTGGGACTGAACATTTTATTTTCCACTCGTCTTCGGATGCTTTAGCCAGTTAATGTCCTCTAACAGGAGCTTCGTGATTCGTTTCCGCTTTTCTTTTGCCTTCTATTTCTTTCCTTTATTCATTTTCTCTTTGCTCTGTGCTGGGATCCTTCTTGTCCCATTACAATCCAAAATGATTGAGTTATTCTTAACGTATAAGAGTCATGCAAGTTCGGAAGTTTCCAATAAGCTTGATAGTTTAATACTTTTTTGACCCAATTTTCCCTCAATGTAGTAACAGTCAATCAACCCACCCATCCGTTAGGACTCTCCCAATCACTTGTAATCAGGGCCAGCGCTCCAGATCATGCACCCTAAACGGGCCCCAAACATCGACAGGGGCACCACTGAAGCCTCAGCTGCGCATACCCACCTCCAGACCAAGAATACGAAGTGAGCAAAAAAACTTTCTTCAGTGCAACAGTCACCCTGCACACTATGGACTTTGTTCTCCTGGGGTTGTGGTTGTGCTGCAGAGACTTACGGGATGGAGGGAGGCAGAATGGTGGCACACAAAGTTTAGGGGACCTGCATAAGGCACTGGTACTGCTTATAATGTCCCTGACTTTAGGAGGGTGCAGACTAGCACAGGCCTCCTCTGATGCATGTGAAGTCAGGCTCCGCTTCTTTCCCAACTGCCTGTACATTGTGGCTGGGAGGCCATCGCGCTCAGAGGAAAGCGTAGGATCACCAGGTCTGATACATCAGCTAACAGACACCTGAGACTGTGGACATTGCATTATGGGGACAGAGCGCAATCTACAGAGAGAGCAAAATTGGTCATACTCTCTCAGGCCCTGGTTGTTGATGGCAAGCAGCATTACTGGGTTCTAACTCATGATTCTCTGATCATAATGACCTTAGTCCACTGAGCCACTCGGGGCCTGAGAGTCTAATGATGTGCCCAAACAACGCACCAAACGAACACAGGACACATGAGGCAGTGATCCTGATCCATGCGGTTCTCAAATGCTGTTTAACTAGAATATTAAATACAGTTGGATGACTGTGACTTTTCACAAGTTATTAAGGGGCCAATGACCCAACACTCCCCCCAGTGTTGGCGCCTATAGACACGACTTCTAAGCTAGTTCCGAGATCAAATCTCCCATGTGGATCGGCTCTTAAAAGAAGAAAAACATGAGCTCATTGTTTTAATATAAGCATCAAAAGCAGAACTTGTCTTCTGTCTCAAACAGGATGAGGATGCTGTCTGAACAGGATTCCTTTCTAGACCTTCAGGTCAAAATATGGGCTCCAGGTGTAAGTCTGCTTTGATGACATCACAAAGTAACCCAATCTGGAGTATGAGGTCACAGAGACAGAAACAGACCTTCGACTTCGTCTCAGAGCAAACCCGCCCTCATTATCTCATACAGAACCCGAGAACGCAAGTGCTGACTGAAATTAAAGCTCCATCTGTTCTGCACAAGCACTCAAACTGCCAGAACAATGAGGCCAGAGTTGGATAATACGTTTAATTGAGCATTTCACTAACAGAAGCATTCACAACTTGCAAACATGTACATGACTACAGGACCATAGGCCACCCCATCAGGGTCAAGCTCTACATCAGGACCCTCCAGCTCACATATCCTATTGGGAATAAACAAAGCCTTGCGCGGTTAAACTCTAAAGAAGTTTTTTCCGTGGTTTTTTTGACCACTCCAGAGGGATGGAGCTGTTTATTCATTTGGATCCAGTCCTGCATATTTCCACCGTCGTGTAAACACAGACAGAGTGAAAAATGACTGTGAGTCAGTGCTGTTTAATCGAGTGTTTACCCATTTTCAGAAAGCAATTACGAGGCTGTTCTGTCTAAACACAACAACTTCTAAAGAGGGGAATATTTGAGAAGCAGTGCTTTAAAGACACTGGACATGCAGATGAGCTTAAAATCAACAGAGCATATGAATCCATCACCACGGCAACAGATCCAACCGAGGTGTTCAGCGGGACTCAGGAACGGCTATTAGCCTTCTCAGATTGCAGTGTGTGAACTCTTGTGTGCTTGGGGTCTTTTCACGACTGAGTTTTTACAACCAGAATGCTTTTCTGTCTCTTCCATCATCTTAGCTCCCTTCTTCTATTTTCCATCAGCTCAGGTCCTAAATTAAATCATGCCAAAAAAGAGCAGCTTTCTCTACTGGCAATGGAACATTTAAGCTTCTTCTGTAATTTCATTGCTCTTCATATTATGTCTCCAAACTGCAGTCATAGCACAGTACTTTAAACCAATTCCTCAAACATAAAAATATAAAATATCATCCAACCATCCATTATCCCTCCGCTTAATCCTTATCAGCATCGCAGTTAGTCCCCTACCCTCTCACTGGGCGCAGGGCAGGGAATTACATTATCCCAACTAAGCCCAGAACAGGGCACCTATCCATCGCCGGGTGCACACCCACACAATCTAATCTCCATGTTTTTGGACTATGGAAGGAAACCAAAGACCCCAGAGGAAACCAACGCAGACACGGGGAGAACATGAAAACTCCACCCAGTAGGGGACTTGAACCCAAGACCTCAGTGCTGAGAGGCTAACATGAAAAAGTCCAATCAAGCACAGTACCATCATGGTCAGTAGTAGCATTGGCACTGTGGGAAGCTGCTGGAAAAAAGAAATGGGCATCTATGTAGTCAGTAGATGGAAGCATGTAGTGCTCTAAAATCTCCTGGCAGATGCTGTGTGGACTTTGGATTTAAACGCAGTGGACCAACACCAGCTGATGACATTATACTTCAAACCATCACAGACTATAGAAACTTCACACTGGACTTCAAACACCTTAGATTGTGTGTCTCCACTCTTCATCCAGACTCTATATGAGCTTCATTTACTAATAACATGCAAAATTTACTGAAAAAAAGACCTTGGAGCACTGAGTAACAGTCTAGTTCTTTGTCTCCTTAGTCCATGTAAGATACTTCTGATATATCTGGTTCAGGACTGTTGATATTAGGACTGTGGCAGCTGTAGTCCGAGAGATACAGAGTATTTATACTGTTTGAATAGGAATTTACTCACAATTACATATTCTAATCATTTGAGATAGTGAATTTCATGAGATATGCCATAGCATGGTGGTGAAGACTCAATGCGCTGCAGATTCACAAACGTGCTGCAAAAATGTTCACAACACAGTGGAAGTGTTTCCAGGGGACACTTAAGGATATGGGACTATATACGGTGATGCCATACAGTATGGAAACAGAACCTCGCCGCGGCAGCATATCGCTAAAGCCAACCATGTCTAGCCAAAATATTTCATTAAATAGAGCACATTTTTCAGCTTTTTGTGATCTTCTAAAGGGCTTCCTGGACTTTTTAGCATGGAAATATTTTTAAAAATGAAATAATTATAATGTATATACATGGCTATAAGTGTATATTTGGTTCTATATACAAATATAACCAAACTTGCGGCTCAGCGAGGTTCTGTTTACATAATGGCATTGTCTTATATGGTCCACATCCTTTTAGTGTCCCCCAGAAACACTTCCGTTGTGTTTTGCTAAATTGTTAAATGTAGTGCCCATGAAGTTGTTTTGATGAAAGTGTTTTTTGTATTTGCAGCACGTTTGTGAATCTGCAGCGCATTGAGTCTTCTCGGCCACCGTACCAACATATATATATTCTTTAATGTACCACTATTATGTTGAGAGCTAAATGTATCATTTGCAGCTAACTTCTTTTGATGTGGCCTTGGTTCTGATCAAAACCATCCTATCACATGATGTTCCATTTCACAACAGCGAGAAATGGTGAAAAAAACACTAGTGTGTCCAATCTCCACAATTCACTGCCTGTACACATGTGTTGTTTTGTGAGGCCCAGAGATCTGTCTGACGGATATGAAGCGTATGGGAGCTATTACAGACTGCAGGCCAGCTGAGGAGCTTGGCCTGAGAAAAGTACATTCTTGGCAAACGTTATACTTTCCAAAAGCACATATTATGAAGAATAGACTAAAAGATGGCTAAAGAGACTCAGAACTCTTAAATCAATAATAAAGCTGCTGTTTATTCAACAGAATTAGCTACAACAAGCTTAATGTTCTCATCATAAAGTGCATGAGTTGTTTTTCCATTGTTGGAGCTAAAGCCTGAAGCACTGGCCCTTAAATGCCTGTTTTCCACTGACATGGTGTCGATGCTGGTGCAAAAAATGACTCTAGGCTGGCAAAACTGGGCCCCATATTGCTGGACTGGAACAAGTGAACATGTGATGCAAGCAGCTTTTACAGCATTTACAACTAAGTGCTGGACGTTGCAGAAAGAAAAATGGTGTAATTGATGATGCTCGGACTGGCAAATCAAGACGGGTGCAAGAAACCTAAAGTAAGTGAAGGTCTTTTTAAAACTCTGGTTCTGGACGGTTTCATGCCCCCAAAGAAGCAGAATCTGTAGAAGAAGAGTGTGTTCTTCCGTGAGGTTTATACAATGTGTTCCTTGAGTCATTGGGCTCTCAAAGCAACCATAAATGCAGGCCCGTTATTAAACATTTCACTGCTTCATGGGAACCACCACCAGCTCCAGCATGAGCACCAGTACGTTCTTGGTGGAAAAATGGTGTGTGTTCCTCGCACCACATAAAGGGCACTCATACATCACTGGGAGACTTTGTTTCAAATCACATCAAGTCCAGATGGCTCTTTTCCACTGGCACGGTGCCGGTGCCAAAGAAATAGTTCTCGGCTGGCAAAATTGGGTCCACAGTCTTCCTGGACTGGAACAAATGAACATGTGACGCAAGTGATCAAAGGAAGCCCTGGTGTCACCACATACAGCTGTTTAACAGCATTTTTGCCATTTACTACTTAAAATCGGGCTCAATGATGAAGAATTAAGAATGGTGCAGTTGTTGATGTACTGTTCTCAAACGGTACCACCTGCGGGCTCGATGGTCAGGCACATTAAGCAGCGGTGTCCTCCCTCAACATTTGTGCAGATTTCCTCTGACTCCTTGAATCTTTACATGATATTATGAGCTGTAGATGGTGAAAGACCTACATTTTTGCAATCTTCTGCTGGGAAAAGTGGTCATTCATGACTCCACAGCTTTTTAAATAATGTGCACTTACATACAATGAGATGGTAAAATCAGAACAAACTACAAATACAAAAACTGTACAATAAGATGCTACTTTTATAAAAAAAAATTTAACTCCACAATCATGTGTGTGGTGCTGCAAGAGCACTAATGTTTAAAAGCATTTGATCCAGTTTATTCCTTGTGGTATGGCTTCCAAACAAGATCTGCATTCAAACCTCTAGTGGATGTTTTTTAGCCTAACATACCTCTACCGAGTGGTAGAGATGACACAATCACATTGTGTTAACTCCTTCAATAACTCAAATTTGCTCTACCAAAATATATTAAGAGGTTAAAGTGGATTTTCTAATGTAGGAAATAGTGATTAGGGGACCACTTTGGATCCATTTTATGCCCTTGATAATCTCAAGTGTTATACTGCTAATTGTGGAACCTTCCAGAACTGTGTTAATAGAACTTTTCGGTCTTATTTTCCTTTCTGTCTTCTTAAGTCAACTTCATCATAATCATTCCTTAACCACAAATGAAGGTCTGATCTTAAACAGTTCATTGGTTTATGGGACCACTTGGTCCAGCAAGGGCACCAATACTTTCTTCCTCACACCACATAAAGGGTGCTCATACATCAAGGGGGATTTTCTTTCAAATCACATCAATGCAAGTCCAATGTGTCTAGTAAAATTTCGTTCCTTCCCCCTTAAACTGTGTCCATGACAACATCATACACACAGCTGCCGGGGCTCAAAATCGGAGTCAGCAACCAGACTGTTATCAGACAGACGAGCTGAGAAAGTCTCCAAGTCTCAGTAACAGACTTTGCAATGTGTGAGCTGACAGAACAGAGTTAAAAGGAATGTGGAAATAGTCGGGGGAGGCAAGTTGGAAAGCCTGATAGAGGCATAAATAAAACAACTGCACCAGGACTCACATCTATGCCAGGGTCACCAGGTTCTCCATCATCTCCTTTGGGCCCAGGAGTTCCTCTGCTTCCCTGAAGAGAGATAAGGGCAGAATCACAGAGTCACAGTCTGGTTATTTCTGCTGCAGCTGAGTCAGTTCAATCAAAATAAAACTCCTCAAGACCACACAAATCAAAGTCAGGAGTGTTACACTGTACTTACAGGCTCTCCAGGATCTCCTCTAGGACCAGGATAACCCTAAGACAGAGATAAATCAACTTGTTAAACAAAGCTGCAACTGCAACACATCTTCACTTTTGGAGAAGACTGTAATACCTGGAAACCATGGCATCCCTCCGTTCCGTTTCCTGGTGGTCCATCTTCTCCCTAAGAATCCAACATAAACATTACAGTCTTTCAGAAATCAGAGTTTCTGAGTCCAAAGTGTACTTACTTTGAAGTAAGTCCAAAGTGTTACACAGGCTTTTGTTCAGCAGAAACTCAGCAACAACAGTGTCAAAACAGTAAAAGTGTCATAAATCTACAAACTGGATTCCAAAAAAGTTGGGACACTATACAAATTGTGAATAAAAACTGAATGCAATGATGTGGAGATGGCAAATGTCAATATTTTA
>BRDA01008949.1:23345-57645 GCA_036984385.1 Crenuchus spilurus
TGAAATAACCTTTACGTAAAAATTGTCGTTGTTACATAGAGGACTGTAAATTTCAACTTGAATTTTTGATAAAGGACTTTTTTATGCACATAATATATATTCATTGTGCAATGACTGTAGTGACGTCGTATCTGTATATCTAAACTTCCGGTATCAGTAACTTGTAGTGGCGACCGAAAATGTCATATGTCCCAGATGCGCCAGCAAGACGTGCACCAACAATTTGTCCTCTTTTGAACTCTGGTATGTCACCATAATGTTGTGTGCATTGTAATATACTATATAATATACTTACTGGTGCAATGTGACATTAATGAAGATTGGCCACCAGACTGGTCCAATTTAGCCATGAAACCTCCCACACTAACATGACAGGTGTTTCAGTTTCATTGTCTAACCCCTGTATACTGTAAAAGCCAGCGGTGATGTTCAATGACTATGGCCTTCAAATCTATATGTCTATGCTGCAGTGATGTCAGTAACGTGTTACTTATATATAATACACGTATTTTTTCAGGAAATAGTTTTTAAGTTCAACTTTAAATGTCAGGAGATACATTGTTGCTGTTAAAAATGCATTTCCAATAAAGTGAGTATTGGCTAAACTGGTTGTCATTTTTTATGCAGAGGTGGCGGGGGGTGTTGTCTGTAGGTGCTGAATGTAACAAATAAAGTAACTTGTAATCTAACTTAGTTACTTTTAAAATCAAGCAATCAGTAAAGTAACTAAGTTACATTGTAAAGGAGTAATCAGATTACTTTTTCAATGTAACTATACCATCACTGCAATGCTGACACAGACACAGCTTCTCTAGGCCCTGTAGAGAAGTACTGCCAATAGAATGTGACTCTCTCGAGACTAATACTGTATAAACCTATTCTGTAATGCCAGGAGGGCTATATGGGTCTAAAGCTGTAGAGCCATGGAACTGTGTTCTCTGCTCCATTCCAGTACTTTCGGGATGAGTTGGGGTGGTGATCATCCAGCATCCTGACCACACTAAGGCTCTTATTACTGAATACTCAACAATGCTCCTAAATCAGTTGCTCCAACAAAACTCCATCATACTTTTGTCCAGATAGTTTACATATTCAACATTTTTGGGGTTCTAATGAAAGATTCTGGATTAATGTTAGTGTTACTCACCGGGTCACCGTTAGGTCCACCTGATCCCTCTCGTCCCTGCTCGCCCCGAGGACCTGGTTCACCCTGTGGAGGTTAGAGGATGGCATTAACATCTTGTATTAGTTCCCTCATCCTCAGTCTAAAGTCCACAGAATGAAAAAGTGAAATAATTCATTCTGTTATCCAAGTGAAATAGAGTTCATGGGGATCATATGTTTTGCACCTGTGTACACTGCCATGTGTAATTAATCTGTTTCATTTCCTTTAAAAGAGCTCAGCACGGAGGATGTCCCCCAGTGGAGATCAGAGGTGGACTTTAAGCATCTATCCATCGGTCAGACTGCTCGAACTACCTTTAATCTGCAGTGTAAAAATGACTTTAAACTTAAAAAGTACCTTAAAGTGCTCTGTTGACTTGTGATTTTATGTAATTTAAGCAAAAAAATTCAACCACAGTTTATAAAATGTTTTTAAAACTTTTATTTTACTTTTAACTTTTGTTTTTAACTTAAAACACAGAATGGATGCTTTTTAACACTTCATATGAATTGTTTGTTTACAATGCACTGTAACTGTATACATAAAGATTTGTGCAGTATTCATAAGGCTTGTGACAGCCTCCTTAACTAGCACCCAAATCAAAACATTTGGCCAAATCCTGAGCACAGATTTTCATTTTCACAAATCATAACATTAGTAACTAAACTATTTCCAAAAATAAGTCTTAAGTAATTAGTCAGGAATTAATGTCTGTATTTTAATAAGTTGGTTTGACATCATTAGATTTAGTAACGTGAGTTTAATTGATTATTTTTTATATTTGTATATAAAACAAAGACAATAATATATGAATATGTATGAAGATGCCTGTATGTTACATTATTACTAATATTTAATACAATGATGAAAATGTCTAAAATGAATGATGTAAGTCACATGGATGTTTTGTGTGTTTAGTGTGAGTGTCATTGGCTACAGACACTGAAACACTTCACATTTCTTCTGATAATTGTGAGATGATCCCTAACACTGCAGCAGCTGGAGCACAAACACAAAGCTAAGCGGCTCTAAGCTGTATTCTGGCTTCAAGTGTAGTTTAGTAAAGGTTGTGCTTGTAGTTTGTCCTCTTCTTCCATTTCACCACCAAATTGTAGCTGTGCTTGTTTTACTGGTGAGAAAAAGCAAAATTCTGAATGTCCAATGACACCAAAGCTGAACTAATTTTTGAACTAACGCACTATTTTTGAACTTGAACTAACGCACTATTTTCTGGGGTTGAGTGAGCTGCATCTTGCTGAAAGCAGTCGTGGCCTAGTGGTTAAGGATCTGGTCTGGTGACCTGACGATCCCCAGACAGGTCACGACTGAAGTGCACCTAACCCCCAATTGTAAGTCGCTTTGGATAAATTCCTCAAATGTAAATGAAACGTGATGCTACATTGTATCTAGCAGACTTTTCAGAGTTATATGAATTAAAATAAGAGAAAGATGTTTTAAGGGTTCAGAACTGCACTCATAGGGCACATTCTATGTGAGTAAAAAGTTGTACTTAAAAAAATAAGATGTTTCTTATCAAATCCATGGGCTTGGTGATATTTGAGATAGATAGAGCCCTGTTCTAAAAATATAAGTGAAACTGGAATGTTATGCTAATTCAAATAAGTTGGTAAGTTGGTATTCTTAGTTAATATGAGATTCTTAATCACTTACGCCGTCTCCTCTGGGTCCTCTGTTCCCACGGGAGCCTTGCTCGCCCTTCTCGCCTGCTATGCCCTACAAGATCAAAATACTAAATACTTCCCATTTACACAGTGCACACATATCAACTATCAAAAAGACTGATGAGACTGTGATAAATATAAATATAAATATTACTCTGTCCCCTCTTGGGCCATCTGGTCCTGGTGGTCCCTGCAAACAGACAATAATCACTAATATTAATGTCTGCAGATCTGTCATACAAACAGGTCTCATCTACAAAAACAGGCACATACAACATACAACAGCACAGAGACGGACTGGGAGCAAGTTTAAGCAACATGAACCCAGTATAAACACAGACAGACAGACAGACAGACAGACAGATAGGACAGACCAGCTTTAGATAGAACTGATTAACAGACAGAGAAATCTGACAAACAGACATAATAGACAGACAGACAGAATTGACAGACAGACAGAAAGAACTGACACAAACAGACATAATTGACAGGCAGACAGACGGAAATTGACAGACACACAGATGGAAATGGACTGACAGACAGAAAGACAGACAGAAGTGACAGACAGGCAGACGGAAATTGACAAATGGAGAAAATTGACAGGTAGACAGACAGACAGACTGACAGAATTGACAGACAGACAGACAGACAGACAAACAGACAGAATTGACAGACAGACAGATGGAATTGACAGACAGAATTGACAGACAGACAGATGGAATTGACAGACACACAGACAGAACTGACAGACAGACAGACAGAACTGACAGACAGAATTTATAGACATACAGACACATAGAATCAATGGAATGAGACAGACAGACAGACGGACAGTTAGATAAACAGAGAAATTTATAGAAGTGTTAGACTCGATGGATGGACAGACAGACAGACAGATAGACAGGCATGTCAGCTTTATGAGAATACACCACACAGAATCCAAGAAAACAACAATTACATCATCTCCTCTCTCGCCTTTGTCCCCGTTGGCTCCTCTCGGTCCTCTGTCACCCTGCAAAACCAATCACAGGACATGTGTTGATGTGTTCATTCAATCACTGAGACGGTTGTATTCAGCACCTGGAGGGAACCAAGCCAACTTTAAACATCATCAGCTGAAGCTCTTGAAGCTCCTCACACTACGGTGGTACAGAAACTACTTAACTGAAAGAATTCAGACGGTGCTTATGCTGTTAACCTGAATGAAGATCTACTTTACCTTATTTCCAAGGGCTCCATAATTACCAGGTCTTCCTGAGCCTCCATCTCTTCCAGGCTCACCCTAACAGATGGATACATCTTATCAGACCTTAAACAGAGACAAGACCCGGCATCGTAAGTGTTTGGAACAGTTCCTTACTTTCTGTCCTTTCGGTCCATAAGGACCGGAGTCCCCTTTCGGTCCTGGTTCTCCTTGTAAACCCTGAAATAGAAGAAAAATTGTCACATGACCGAGAGTGAACGCTCCACTAGTGGACTCATTATTACAGAATATAAATAAAGCACAAACAGTCTTTAGAGCATGAGCTCTGAAAGTGGTTGAGATGTCAGATTTGGTAAATGTTTGGCTCCTTGAGAGGCAAACATCCTCAATCCTGGGGTCCAGCTGTAAGCTGAGCAGAAACAGCCGCTCTATACATAGACTCTGAGTGACAGATGATAAAATCAGTGGAGCTGAGGGAGGGGCATGTGGGTGGACTCTCTTGATCCACTATGTAGCCCAATTACTCATGGTAAAAATTAATAGATATAATTAAAGATCCTTTTGGTGTTCCTCAGCTTGCCACAATAATGGAACCCTTTCGGGAGCTCCTGGGAACCCTTCTGTAAAGGATGATTCTTTAAAGAACTTTCATTTTCAACGAGGATCTGAAACATGGTGCCCAGTGATGTACTGAGAAGTTCTTGAAGGAGCTTCTGCCCATTCCTGATCCAGGAGATCTAGCACCCAGCCTCACCTGGTCCAGGTAATTAAAGCTTTCAGGGTCATGAGTATCAGGTGTGCTGGAGCTGGATCTCCATGGTGGAAGATCTTCAGGACTAGGACTGAGCTCCCCTGTTCTAGACTATCCAATCCATCCAGGAACCCTGTTACATGGAAAGGTTTCTTGAGGAACCTCAAATGTATTTCTTTGAATAAGCCATTGAATATTCAACACATTCACACATTCACATGAGGTTCTGTTACACCTATTCCAGCCACAGATGTTTGATGGAGAACAAATGATCAAATAAAAAAGTGCATTTCTTGAGGGAAACAGAATATTTCCTCATTTGCCGACCTCATTTCCAGGCAGCTGCTGAGCTCTTGCTATGTGATCAAAAAGATTAAATTGGTTGCTAGATGCAATGAGGTTGCTAGGTGGTTGCTATAGAGTTGCTAAGTGGTTATAATGGTATCACTGCTGGTTGCTATGTTTTTGCTAAGTGATATGAAGTTGCTAAGTGGTTGCTATGGTGTTGCTAATTGGTTGTTATGGTATTACTGGTGGTTGCTATGGTTTTGCTAAGTGGTTGCTAGATGTTATAATGTTGCGACATGGTTATCTGATTGCTATGGTTTTGCTAAGTGGTTGCTAGATGCTATGAAGTTACTACACGGTTACTATCTGATTGCTATAGTGTCTCAAGTGGATGCTCAGGTACCCCATATGGTTGGTTGGGTGAGAGGTGATGCAGCCATAATTAGAGATGGTTTAACTCGTATAACATAAGCTAACACTGTAATACTGTAAAACTGTACATTCAGGATAACATGGAATAATTATCTCAGCTGTGAACGTTTACAGTCTGCTGCAGCTGTGAGGACGCCCTGCAGAAGAACCACCACACGTTGTCTCACAGATGTCTTCTTCAAAACCATCCACTCAGCCATCTGTTCTGCTAATAACCAGCCAGCACACCTAGAGTCAGGAGAAGAGTTTACACTAATGTCCTGCTAGCACCTGGATATCAGACTTACATCTGGTCCAGACGACCCTTTGCAGCCTGGAAGTCCGGCAAACCCTGGCTCGCCCTGTGAGATAAAACAAGTACACGTCCAGCATAAATATCCGAGCTGAGAGTGAAGCACAACATACTGTAAAAACACAGGGCCGTCCCACAGCGTGAGTACAGTGTGAACACTCAGGAGGAGCCTGAAATGGCTCCCGATTTAATATAAATCACTACAAATGACTCTAATGGATGTCAGACCCTCTGGAAGATGCTCAGTATCAACAAAGTCAATGATCTGAAGATTTTCAATACAACCTGATTTCATACTGAGGTCTTACAACGATCGGCCATAACATTAACACCACCTCCTCAGCTACACTGACCATACAGGGGCACATTGTACAGACTGTAGTCAGTCTGTTTCTCTGACTGATTATACTCCTTTCAGACTGATCTACAATGATGAGGACCCCCACAGAGCAGGTCACAGCAGTGACACTGATGTGGTGGTGTTGTGTTCATGTGTGTTCTGGTACAGTCTGTAATTGTAGAACTACAAAGTGCACCAATATGGTCAGTAAAGCTAAATGGACAATGAGTGTAGATACAAGGAGGTGGTGTTAAAGTTATGGCTGATCATGTTACTCCTAATTAATGTATTTATTCATATTAAATAAGTGAACCATCTTCTGTAGAGAACAAACTTCTGCACATTGTAATGCATACTTACATTTTGCAGTATTTTATAATAATAATAATAATAATAATAATAATAATAATAATAATAACAACAACACCAATATTGTAGTTTTTTCCAATTTATAAAATTCAGGAATGACTTCAAAAGCTAAATGTGTCCCAACTAAAGATATAACGCTCACCTTGCGTCCATCAACTCCATCTCTTCCTGGATGTCCTTTGTCTCCCTGGAAAAGACATAGAGAAATATGATAACAAGCTCAAAATATTTGGAAGTAGAAGAAAACTAAATAAAATGAGAACTAACTGGAACATGACCAGTATTAATGCTAATAAGCCAATGTTTAATTGGTTTAATGTGCTGATACACTGGAGTATAAACTTAAAAATGGAAAATATAAAAATACACATTTTAAACACAAAACATTGCTGGTATATCAGATAATAGTGTCATAGCCCTTATCAGTGACTATGGTCTTACCTTGAAGCCCTTGTGGCCTCTCTCTCCCTGCAGAGAACACAGAGCCGGATTAGACACTCTCACACTACAGCATGTTGCTTTTAGAAAAACCTCAAACATTTCAAATGAAGTATTTTATCTACTGCAAACTGGCTGCTTTACCTTTTCACCTCTTTGTCCTTGATCTCCCTGCAGAAAAAAAGAAGAAGAAAGAGGAGGAGGTGGAGGAAACGTTGGAGATGTCAGTGACAGGACATTTATCCAAAAATAAACAGAAGGAAATGTAAATATTTCTCACAAAACTACAAGAACAAACCTTCATGCCTTGGTAACCGACTGGCCCAGGATCACCAGTGTTTCCCTATTAGGAAAGAAGATATTATTATTACTATTATTATTATTATTATTACTATTATTATTATTATTATTATTATTATTATTATAGACAAACATATACATATATTTAGATCCACCATACATGACATGTTTTATAGATTTATGCATCCATTCATCTCTTTATCCATCAAACAACAATAACAACACCGATGTTAGTATAAATGTAATGTCAGAGCTCTGAGAATGCTGGCAGCTTTGAGAGTCATCTCAGTACCTATCATCAGTCTTATAATGCTGTATGTGTGTTTAGCACTGTGCTCTAATTAACTCACTTTTAATTCAAATGAATACACAATTAACTTCAGCTGCAGGACTCACCTCAACAGCATTCATCAAATACACTTACAGTGAGACTCTAATGCTGAGGTGGTTTTCTTATGTTTACTGAGATGTGCTGCACATTTATAAGAACTGTAGGACTGTAAATGATGTTGTGTCTACACAATTATAAACATTCAGACTCAAATAATGGAGTTGCTGGCTTGGTAGACGTACACTGTTTAATGGGTTAGCTGGTCCTCTTCCAGTGGACCTATTGTGTGTGTGTGTGTGTGTGTGTGTTTAAGTGCATGTCACTGAGTGCAAACTAATGAAGTTGATGTGTATACTGTCAGAAACTGTACACGTTACTGTAACAGCTGTGAAGGATGAAAAAATGACAGAGATGCGTTACTGAACTATGAACCTGTACTCAAAGGACAAATCATCTCAGACTTATTTAGACTTATGCAGATCTCTACTGTTTCAGTATTTAACTTCATATTAACAAACATGTCATCAAAATGTTCCTATTATAACACTGTTGGTGCACTGCAACAGCTACTAGATGACTGTTGTTGATTCTGAGAGAACATTGTTCTGTTTTAAATTACAGTAATGTCTCAGTTGAGAGTTCATATGTAAATAAATTCATATCTTTACTTTACTCTTAGTCATGGTATCAACATTGGCATCATTTTTTGGTTTGAACAACCAATATAATAATAATAATAATGATAATAATAGTAATAATAGTAAGCTACACTTACATAGCACCTTTCACGTGAATTAATCAATCAATTGTTACTATGGTATCCCAGGTGGTTCCTATAGTCTTGCAAAGTGGTTGCAAGGTGGGTGCTATGGTGTTGCTATGGTATCCTACTTGGTTGCTGTGATTTTTTTAAGTGATTGCTGGCTGGTTGCTATTCTGCTGCTAAGTGGACACTAGATGAGCGCTACAGTATGGTGAGGTGATTGTGATGGCATTTCAGGTTGCTGCCTTGACATTGCATAATGGTTGCTGGGGTGTTGCTAGGTTGTTGCTATGGTGTTAGATGTGTATCAGGTGGTTTCTTGTCATTGCTGTGGTACCCCATGTGGTTGGTTGAGTGTTACAGTATATTTGTATCATTTGAAGGGTGAATTAAAACATTTTGCACCCCATTCATTCCTATATGGGGAAAATCCTATGAGTTTGGAATGTAAGAATAATATCTTTTCTTATTAAATTATTTATTGTATACAGTATGGTTAGTGTCATTTATGTGCTGGTTCCATAAAAAAACTACAGATACTCACCACAGGTCCAGAGTCTCCCTTCTCTCCTGGCATGCCAGGTCTACCAATCTCCCCCTGTAGAGAGAGGAAGCAAATGGTAGTCAAGGAAAGATGACTTGACTGCCGCATGCATGCATAAATAGTTCATCTGAGGTTATTAGTACTTACTCTGTACCCTGTGTCTCCAGGAGGGCCAACGGGACCTCCAGGGGCCTGTGAGTATACAACACCAAGCAATGAGTTAGCAATCAACACCACAGAGAGAAATGAACCACATCTGTGCTTTAGATTACTGTAGAGATATAAGTATGATACTCACACTGCAGTCAAAGGAGCAGCACTGCAAATAACAACATGTGGAAAGAGTTAAGACAACTGTTTAACATAGTTATTACTAAACATAACACTAATATATCATATGTTTGGACGACCATTAAGAAATCTCATGAATAAACATACCACATCCTTGGTTTCATTGGTCTGGAATAGAAAACAGAAAACACAAACAGTTAAAACTCCTGTTGGCAGTAATGACTAACTAATTCTGATATCTATGAGCACATTAACCATTGTTAGAGTTGTAGTCTATCAATTAACTCAATTATATGACCTGAAAATTATTTCTTACAAATGTATAAATATTTATTAAAAAAACACAAACATGCTGAAGGAAGCAACTTTCAGATGTAAAATGTTAACAGAGGCTGTAAATGATGGTAAAAATAGAGATCAAATGAAGCCGATATGCAACTATGTAAGCAGGTGTGAGGTTTTAATGTGCACTTGGAGGCAGTGTTGGCTACTCCTGCATTGTGTGGCTTCCTCGGGCATCTCGCCCACCTCGCTTTAAAAAAAAAAAAAAAAAGTTTTTAAACTTGCTAGTTTTTACTTTGTCAACATTAGCTTAGAGTTTTAAGACGTTGAAGGGAAGTTAGCTTTGTTTTTATGCTGTGATGTCTAGAACCAGACATGGGATTTGAAACAGCATAATGAGCTGTTTCTGCCATTGACATTACAGCAATCAGCTTTTTGTGTCTCAACACTGTTAGAAAACTGTACTAAAAACTCTACTTTGGTAGCTCTGCTCTGGTTTCACAGGCATCTGCTTCATTAAATGTGATTCTAGCTTCTCCAACAGTAATTCAAAATGGGTTACTGTCAACCAAACATATCCACCAAAGCCTCATTATAAAGTTTCTTTCAGGCAGAAAAACGTGTGAATTGTTTTGTCACAAAAAATCTAAACACCTAGTGAGCTCACTACATAGACAGCATTTTATGTCACAGTGATGCCCCTGAGAAGAAGACTGTCTACTGAGACCTTATTTTGACCAAATTTGGAGAGAGCATCAAATACTTTCTCAGTTGTTAAAGCAATCCCACAATGCAACACGATGCAGGGGATACAAGTGAAGCAGCTAGCAGCAGAGCAAGTAGTGATATGATTTTAAAATGTAAGTTATTCTTATATTTAATTGTTATTCTACTAAAATGACTATAAAACTGCAATAGCAGATCTATGGTGGTGATATGCTGAGGCCATTTTGACAACTGAGGTATGTAAATGCCGGTGGGTGGGAATAAGTGATGTCATCACTGTCTAAAGGTAGATGGTTAGAAAGCTGACTACTTAGACAGCTGCCTATGTACACATTGTTTAGTTAAACAGCTCACTAGGTATTGAGTCTCTTTTCGTTAATTGGTAATGTGGTGTGTAATGGCCTTGGTGGACTCACAATCATATGGATGATGGTATGAATGGTGTTCATCTGCGTAGAGCGGGTGTTGTCTGCCGCTGTGAAGTTCTGTCTGTAGCTCGAATCTGTAGCAATGACGGACAGCCTGGTGTCCTGAGAGGGAAGACAAACAGAAGTGTTAATTAGAAATATTCTTATAAGATCATTGTCGAGAATGTCCATCCATCCATCTTCTTCTGCTTATCTGAGTCTGGGTCACAGGGGTAGCAACCCAAGCAACGTAGACCAGACGTCCCTCTCCCCAGCCACCTCTTCTAGCTCATATGGGAGGATGCCAAGGCCAGCTGAGAGATCTCTCCAGCATGTCCTGGGTCTTCCCTGGGGTCTCCTCCCAGTTGGACATGCCAGGAGCACCTCACCAGGGAGGCGTCCAGGAGGCACCCTAACCTGATGCACCTCAACTGGCTCCTCTCGACACGGAGGCACAGCAGCTTTTTCCTGGATGTCTGCTCACACTCCTCACAGTTGTATCGATTTCATTCTTTCAGGCACAACCCAAAGCTTATGACCAGATGAGGGTTGGAGAATGTACCTGCACTGGTGGACTTAACCAACACATAAACTATGCATTTGCCTGGGGCCCCAGAGATCAGGGGCCCCCTATTGGCCAAAAGAGACTGGCAAAAAAAAAAACTAAACTAAATGTATAATTGTTTTTGTTGTTTGACACTAAAGAGATACCGTACACCACAGATGTAACTGGGTAGAAGGTCCCCTGCACTGTTTTGGTTCTCTGCTGATTTTTGTATTAAATGAAGACAATCGAGCAGTAGGACCCAGCGGAAATCTTGAAGTCAGTTTCCCTTTAGACTGCCCACAAGCTCATCGATTGGCTCTGCCGTTTCTTGCTAACATGTGATTGGCCATCCCCGCTATCAACTGCTTGCAAGTTGGCCAGCAGTCCGTGTTCACCTGCCACTGTAAGTTGTTAACATCTAGGATGTTTGTTTTGTCTGTGTCACGTCAGCTAGACATATTTTAATAACAAAGGTTTCATATTAAAACAATTAACATTAACATTTGAGTGTGTGTCTGTGTGTGTGCGGCTACCAGTCTGTGATATGTCATCCATTTACATGCCTCTAAGTTTAACTACTGTCAAAATAATTCAGAATTTCTCAAAATTCTCAAAATTACTCAAAAATTAGGAATCAATTTATGTAAATGAGGTCTGTTGACCATACAGTCCAAACATAAGTGTAAAATTGGTGGTAATGAGTTGGAGTGATTAACAAGGTAAAGCACGGGTGTTAATTTTATGCCACATGATTTTGACAGTTTATTAATATTTAATCATTTATTAGTATTTTATTAATGATTAATGTGAATTTTATTATTTTATTATTAATAATAATGATTAATAGTTATTATTAGTATATTATTAATAGTAACTTGTAATAAAGTATTATGAATATTAATACAATATTATGAATAATAATGTTTAAGTATTCATATTTATTACCGTAATAATGAATAATAATAATTGAATTTATGTTCAAGCCCGTACTGCACCATAACTATAAACAAGAATTTGTTTGATCAGGGCCCCCAAACATAACATTGCTTGGGGCCCCAGAACGTCCAAATCTGCCCCAGTGTACCTGTCATTTTTAAAAGACCCAAAACTCAACCTCCACCAAGTGAACTCCTTACCACGCCAATGCTTGGCCTCTTTGTGAGATTTGTCGGCATATTTTAAAATGTAAGCAACCACAGCTCCAGCTCTAGGCTACAGCTCAACAACCACTTCAACAATCAGATCGGCTGCTGCTCAACAAATTTATTTTCTAATCTGATAACATTGAGAAAAACGTTTCATCACCCACTGACTCCACAGTCCACCATCACTGCTAAAGTGAGCATTTTCTCGCTCTGCTGTGATGTTAATGCAGCGTAAGCTAGAAAAACTACTTAAGTTGCAGCTTTTTGCAGCTCAGTGATCTTTTGGTCAAGTGGAAGATAAACACACAACAAAAATACATACATATGACCCATATGTTTGGGATACTGACCCATAACGTTACTGACTACTAACGTTAATTAAATATTTCAGCATCATGATGTCTGTTAGCCATCAAAAATGGACAAAGGCATCACCCATCAGCCCAAATCCAAATCAGTGCAGCCAGTTTAGGAAATTTTTGAATATAGTCACATAATAATAAAAACATTTAAAACACAGACTTCAGGCACTTTTACAAAGACAAACAGACAATCAAAATTTAATGATTTAATTTAGCTGATTATGTGCCTGAATAAAAATATTTAATTAATGTTGAAATGCTGTACGTTCTCAAATATACAATGTCATTATTATTATTAACATTTTTGTGATGTACCTCTTGGTCAGGTGTGATGGCCACAGCAAACACTTTGATGGCATGTTGCCGGGCCTCATTTGCTGCCTCCTGTATCCCTCCACAGGGTTCTTTGTAACCTGTGACGGGGTGACCATCCGTCACAACCACAATGTATTTGTTCTCATGATAGTGGGACCCCCTGGAGACAAAAACATGTGAAAATTAGAAAATGCAAAAAACAATCAGTGTAGTGTTCTCTTCATCTCTTGGCCAAGCTAAAACCTTTTCATTGATATGAAAGATGCTGACCCAGTGAGAGGAGAGATACTGACCCAGTGAGAGGAGAGATACTGACCCAGTGAGAGGAGAGATACTGACCAATGAGAGGAGAGATACTGACCCAGCAAAAGGAGAGATACTGACCCAGTGAGAGGAGAGATACTAATCCAATGAGAGGAGAGATACCGACCCAGTGAGAGGAGAGATACTGACCCAGTGAGAGGAGAGATACTGACCCAGCGAGAGGAGAGATACCAACCCAGTGAAAGAAGAGATACCAGCCCAGTGAAAGAAGAGATACCAACCCAGTGAAAGGAGAGATACTGACCCAATTAGAGATACTGACCCAGCGAGAGGAAAGATACTGACCCAGCGAAAGAACAGATACTGACCCAGCGAAAGAAGAGATACTGACCCAGCGAGAGGAGAGATACTGACCCAGCGAGAGGAGAGATACTGACCCAGCAAAAGGAGAAATACTGACCCAGCGAGAGGAGAGATACCGACCCAGTGAAAGAAGAGATACCAACTCAGTGAACGAAGAGATACCAACCCAGTGAGAGATACTGACCCAGCGAGAGGAGAGATACCGACCCAGTGAAAAAAGAGATACCAACCCAGTGAAAGAAGAGATACCAACCCAGTGAGAGATACTAACCCAGCGAGAGGAGAGATACTGACCCAGCAAAAGGAGAGATACTGACCCAGTGAAAGGAGAGATACTGACCCAACGAGAGGAGAGCTACTGACCCAGCGAGAGGAGAGATTTACTTTTTTATAAAGGGATATTATATACAGTATACTGCAGTCTATACAGTATGTATGCATTGGGCAGAACAGAGTTAAACATATTAGTCTGACCCTCTATAGATTTCTCAGGTGGCCCTTTGGGAAAATTAATTGCCCACCCCTGCTCTAGGGTCCTCCCGCAGTCAAAAAACACAGAGGTCAGATGAATTGGGTACTCTATATTGTCTGGTGGGAATGTATGTGTGCCCAGCAATAGACTGGCACCCTGTCCTGAGTTGGGCTAAAATTGTGGACTGCTCCTTCAAGCACCCAATTAAGGGGTCCTATCCTTGCCATGATTAAGCAGTTAATAAGATGGATGGATGGATGGATGGACAGATTTTCTAGCAAACCTATTCTGTAAATATGCAGCCGTGTGCCTTCACTTACGCTCTGAGAAGCTCAGCAATACCCTCCTTGATGGCACAGTCGGTGTACGTTCCCTTGCCGATGTATTTGATGCCATCTATGGATGTTTTAAGGACATTGCGTTTTGTGTTCAGGTCCAGGAGCCCTTCAATAAGCTGCACCTCGTCACTGTAGTGCAGCGCTCCGGAGTTCCACGTCACAAAGCGATCACACGGCTGACGCCTATCAACAAGAAGAAGCATATGGTGAGTATATGCACACTTAGTCCAATAATGCTGATTTATTTACACTATTTATTCATTTGTGGATGCTTTTTCTACAAGTATTGTAAACGACATCTCCTCTTAACTTCTCATAGTGACAGTCAAGATCAAATTCCTAGAGCACTAGATCTGTATCACATACATGTCCTTCAGTTCATCAATGAAATTCTTGGTGAAAGTCTTGAGCTGGTTGATGTAAAACTCTGGTGGTTTGGCTCTCAGGGCCACACTCTCAGACGTGTCCAGCACAAAGAACAGGTCCACAGGGCATTCTACAGAGGGAGGAACATAGTCACAATGAGATCATGCTAAGCACACTGCATTATTTTACAATAATGAACTCTCAAGACCTGCAGAGCATTTCACAAACCAAGACAGACAACTTCATCTCAATGTTAAACCTATCAAACAAGAAAAAGTCATGGAGGTTCAACCTGGATGGACTTCACTCTAAGTTTATGTAGCTTGTGAAGCAGCTAAGGCTGTAAGACAGGACTGGCCAATCCTGCAATGAGATCTACCATCCTGCTCACTGGCGCTAATATGAAGGTGATGCTGAAAGCAATCGTTACCTGGATCAGGTGTGGTAGATGGATAAAGCTAAACTCTACTGTATGGCATCAAAACAGGCTCAGCTTAAGCGTAAACGTAAAACAGGAATTGTAAACGTAAGTATTGTAAACGTAAATGAAAAACTGTAAATGAAACTGCAAAATCGTAAATTAAAAACATAGTCATAAATGAAAAATAATTGTTGTAAATGTAATACTGACACTTTCACTTTTCATTTTTATTTTTCACTTCACACATTATGTTTACCATTCACAAATTACGGTTACGATTTTTTTTTTCCTGACCCTTTTTTGACGGGGGGTGGGCTCAACGCTCATTGGTTAGAGGGACAGGATATTACGACATTACTTGCACTTCACTGCCGGATAAAGTTTTACGACACGAATTGAATCATGAGTCGTTTTGGTGAAAGGTGAAAACTGTTGCGCTTCACCACTTTTTAAAAATAGTGTTTAATTGTTTGTTAAAAAAGAAATGTGCGTTGTGCGTTTTATCGCGCTTTGCAGGGTTACTTACTAAAGGGTGAATTTACATCCACCCTGGGCAGCATGTGTGTGTTAATCAACAGCGGGGTTGCTGGTCCCCAAAAATCTGCAGCCCGATGTCTAACATAAAGCACCCTATGCAACCTGACACCAGTCTAAAATCTAAAACGTCTAATCACAGATATTATTATAATTATTATTTTAATTAGTAGTAGCATTAGTAATGTAAGAAGAACATACCTCCATAATTGCTTTTCTTTGCATTTACACACCTAATTGTCTCTATTATAAATCTGTATCTGCAGATCCATGGCCGAGCGCTGCTAGGGCACAAGCTGAGGCTTGATCAACCTTGGCTGGGTCGAGGGTGTCTGATGTTCGAAAGACCTGAAACACCCAATGACCTCAGGTAACATCACTGATGATGTGCCCTAGCATTGCATCTTAAGATGTATCGCATAGAGCAATAGTCTGGAGAAACCAGTGACTACCAGGAAAGTCTAGTTGACAACCAAGAATAGGTTGGTGACAGCTGGAAAGACGGCAAATGGGGCAGCATGGGTTAGCAACCCTGACCGCACTTCCTGTGAAGGAGGACCCAAAGTAAGCTACGGAGCAAAGACAGGAAGGATACCCCCAGGGGAGCCCGAGAGGGGGGGAGGATGAGCACCCCAGCCTGACAGATTTAAGGGTAATGACCAGTAAAAGAATAACGACTTTGAGTAGAGAGTGTGTGTGTGGAAAGATCTGCAAGAATGAGAAGGGCCTAAAGATTCATCATTCAAGGATGAAATGCAAGGGGCGAATGCTAGCATCACAATGCACAGGTCTAGCACTTGGTGAGACAGAGGAGCCGGGCCAGGAAGCACCCCACAGTGCCCAGAACCTCCAGGTGGTGCCTGCAGTCCCTTTAAACAGGCAGTCAGAGAAGAGAATGATCAGATGGCCCCAAGCATCAAAAACAGCAGAATGGCAATAGTTTGATGATGATGTAGACAAGGTGTTGGAAGCAACAGCCAAGGGAGGTGTTGAGAGGAGGCTCCAGACAATGACGACCATCATAGTGAGTATGGCTGCAGAGAGGTTTGGTGTTGAGGAGGAAAGGGGGGGTGAAGCAGCCTTACTCCCAGAACCAGAGGGCAGTCAAGATCCACAAGATCAGGAAAGAGCTAAAAGCCCTTAAGAAACAACATAAGGAAGGCAGGGAAGAAGAGAGAGCTCCACTGGCAGAACTCCGGCTTATGCTTAGGAAGAGGTTCATAATCCTGTGCAGAGCTGAACAACACAGGAGATGGAGGAGGGAGAGGGCTAGGAAGCGAGCTGCTTTCATTAATAACCCCTTTGGCTTTGTGAAGGAGCTCATAGGACAGAGGCGAAGCGGACGCCTTGCTTGTTCAAAGGAGGAAGTTGACCAATATCTCCACACCACTTTTAGTGACCCCATCCGAGATCAAGAACTAGGGCAGTGCAAAATGGTAATAATACCACCGGAGCCTATTGAGGCCTTTGAGATGAGGGAGCCACGCCTGGGAGAAGTTCAGGAAGTGGTGCAGAAAGCAAGGACCAGGTCAGCACCAGGGCCAAGCGGAACTTCCTATAAGATCTATAAGCACTGTCCCAACCTTCTACTCCGGCTGTGGAAGATTCTAAAGGTCATCTGGAGAAGGAGGAAAATAGTGCATCAGTGGCGATTTGCTGAGGGTGTGTGGATTCCCAAAGAGGAGGACTCCAAGAACATCAGCCAGTTTCGTATAATCTCGCTGCTCAGTGTTGAAGGTAAGATTTTCTTCAGCATTTTAGCTAAACGCAAATTCATTAACATCAGAGTGGCACAGATTGGAGATGGGAATTATAACTGGCTGCACCATCTCAGTCATCCTGTTTACTCTGGCAATGAACATGGTGAAATCAGCTGAGCCAGAATGCAGAGGTCCCAAGTCCAAGTCTGGTATCCGTCAACCACCAATCCGTGCCTTTATGGATGACCTGACAGTGACAACCAAATCAGTCCCAGGAAGGAGATGGATACTGACATGGCTGGAGCAGCTGATGGGATGGGCCAGGATGTCATTCAAGCCTACGAAATCAAGATCATTAGTCTTGAAAAAGGGCAGAGTGGTAGACAATTTCCATTTCTTCATCGCAGGAACACCAATCCCCACCATCTCTGAGAAGCTGGTGAAGAGCTTTGGGAAGTTCTTTGACAGTACTCTCAGGGACACAGCCTCCATCAAGAACACCTGTGATGAGCTGGAAGTATGGCTGAAGGGTGTTGACAAGTCTGACCTTCCAGGAAAATTCAAGGCATGGATTTACCAACATGGAATTCTTCCAAGGATACTGTGGCCACTGTTACTCTATGAGTTTCCAATTACTACCATCTCAGAGTTGGAAAGGAGAGTGAGCCACTACCTAAGGAGATGGTTAGGACTGCCAAGGAGTCTGAGCAACATTGCCCTCTATGGAAACACTGGCATGCTTACACTCCCCTTAAGATCTGTTGAAGAGGAGTTTAAAGTCTTGCGTGCAAGGGAGGTGCTGCAACTCCGTGAGTCATCAGACCCCAAAGTGTCTGTGGCTAAAGTAACAGTGAAAACTGGTAGGAAGTGGAGCGCAGAGGCTGCAGTGGAACAGGCAGAATCACGACTGCGCCAGAGAGTCCTGGTGGGAACAGTGGCCAGAGGTAGGGCTGGACTGGGAACCATCCCACCCCAACGGTTTGATAAAGCAAGGGGGAAGGAACGGAGGAAACTGGTCCAGAATGAGGTGAGAGCAGTCATTGAAGAAGAGAGGTCCACCAGAGCCATGGGAATGAGACAGCATGGTGCCTGGAGTAGATGGGAACAAGTAGTGGAAAGAAAGATCACATGGGCTGAACTGTGGCGGGCAGAGCAACACCGTATTAAGTTTCTTGTCCAAGCAGTCTATGATGTCCTTCCCAGCCTATCCAACCTGCACTGTTGGGGCTTGGTGGATACACCAGCTTGCCCCCTCTGCCAGAGAAAGGGGACCCTTGAGCATATATTGAGTTGCTGTCCAAAAGCACTGGGGAAAGGCCGATACTGATGGCGACATGACCAGGTTCTTAAGACCATTGCAGACAGTATCAGCAGTGCTATCATCGCCTATCGGAGGTTAAAACCAAAGAAGAACACCATCAACTTCACCAGAGCTGGGGAGATACCAAAAGTAACATCTAGAGGGGCTAGCAGGGCTTCTCTACACTGCTCAGGACTGGCAGCTGACAGTGGATGTGGGCAGAAAGCTTAAGTTCCCACAGCATGTTGTCAACACCACACTCAGGCCTGGCATAGTTCTGGTGTCGGAGACAACAAATAATATTGTCATGCTGGAGCTCACAGTGCCTTGGGAAGATCGCATGGAGGAGGCCTTTGAGCGGAAGAAGGGGAAGTATGACTGTCTAGTCAACAACTGCCATGAAAAAGGCTGGAAGGCTAGGTGCTTACCTGTAGAGGTTGGGTGCAGAGGCTTTGCAGGCCAGTCTCTCTGCAGAGCTTATGCTGCACTCTGCATCATAGGGGAGAGAAAGAGGTGGACCATCTACAACAGCACAGAGGCAGCAGAAAAAGCCTCTAGGTGGCTTTGGTTAAAGAGGGCAGATCCGTGGCCGAGTGCTGCTAGGGCACAAGCTGAGACTTGATCAACCTTGGCTGGGTCGCCTGAGCGAGGGTGTCTGATGTTCGAAAGACCCGAAACACCCAATGACCTCAGGTAACATCACTGATGATGTGCCCTAGCATTGCATCTTAAGATGTATCGCATAGAGTATGTTCAGATCCCATTCCAATCAGTCAACTAATACTAGTAAGTCTATCCAAATACTCTTCACCCTCAGTTGTTCGCTGCCTTTTAACTCCATATGGTTTTAACACCACAGTTATATGCTCAAAATATCTGTTACAATAAGTGTTTTATTTTATCTTTTATGTATTTATTTTTGACTGTGGTGTCCATAAGAAGTTTAAAAGTGAAGTGAACTGCAAGTGATGTCGTAATATCCTGAAAAAAAATAATCGTAACCGTAATTTGTGAATGGTAAACGTAATGTGTGAAGTGAAAAGTAAAAATGAAAAGCGAAAGTGTCAGTATTACATTTACAATAAGTATTTTTTGTTTATGATTTTTGTTTTTAATTTACGATTTTGCAGTTTCATTTAAACTGAGCCTGTTTTGACGCCATACTATTGGGTGGTAGGTTTCCAGGACTGGGCACTTCTAATCAAGTCAGTTATGACAGTGATTTTTAGATAATTGCCAATAATTGGCATCCACTCCCAAGAATGATAAACAAAAAAATCTGCATTTACAGGCACATCTACAGGCAGCCTCATCAGTGTAGCTGCTGTATAATAATGTTAGAGCTCCCACTATTGTTAGTATCACCACTCTACAGGCAGTCTTATCAGTGTAGCTGCTGTAGAACAATGTTAGAGCTCCCCCTAGTGTCAGTGTCACCACTCTACAGGCAGTCTTATTAGTGTAGCTTTTGGCTTCAAAATGGCTGAAGACAGATGGCCATTTCAAGGTCTAGAGTTCACAAAATTAGCCTAAAATGTAAATCTTTAAAGTAAACTATTAATTAAAATTTCGAAAGTGTGATTTTGATCATTAATATCACAAAACATGGTGATACTTGATATATCAATATTCACTTAAAGCCTTATTTAATGTCATATTAGCACAGATCAAATCAAAGAAGAGTTTTGGACACGTGCCTTTTAAAATAAGTGCTCTGAACACATTCATGAACTGAATCTGTCAATATTAAGTGCAAATAAAATACAAATTTGACCGTAAAATGCATAAAAAGAACACAAATGAAAGCAGATTACCCTCAGATTGTGGTTTTAGCTGCTGTAAGACCAGTGTGCCTTTTTATTATTATTATTATTTTATTTTTTTTGTAAACCCTGTCGTAAAAAAATTAACTGAGCCTTCATCCATCGTCTTTACCAACCTGGAGATGGGCATGAGTGTTGTGGTGGTGTGTTAGGACTGCCACAGGACCACTACAGAGCAGAGATTATTTTGATGGTGGATCATTCTCAGTGACACTGATGTGATGGTGGTGTGATAAGTGTGTTCTGGTATGAGTGGATCGACACAGTAGAGATGCTGATGTTGTTAAACACCTCAGCATCTCTGCTGGAGCATCAACCAGCCAACAGTGTCTGGACTAGAGGACCAACACAAACTGTCCTGAGCTGCTGTCACTGACTTTACATCTACAGGGTGGACCAACAAGGTAGGTGTTTCAAATAGAGTGGACACAGTGTTTAAAATCTATCTCCAGCAGCTCACACACTAACACACAACCACCACATCAGTGTCACTGAGAATGACCCAAATGACACCTGCTCTGTGGTGGTTTGATTTATTCTTCTGGAAATTTGTTAAGTAATCTCTATGAATACTGACTCCACCAGAGGCCTGTTAGGCCTTCAACTATTTAGCCTGATCCCAAACCTGACTGTGAATCATCTTTTTATGATCAAATGTTCCCACCCAGGCTCTGATGCTCCTAACCCAGGTGATGAAGAACTTTGGAACAGGATGATGTGCTTACTTAGGTGTTAAAGAGTAGAATGTGGAGAACATTCCAGGTCCAGGACTACAAGCGAAAAGCCAGTTTCCAAAGTTGACTATAACTTACCTCATAAGTCCATACCTCACCTTTATAAGTTAATATCACACCTTCTAAGTCTATACCTCATTTCATAACTCTATTCCACATTTATAATGCACCTCTATAAATATAAACCTCACTTTATAAGTCTAAACCTCACTTATTAAAATTGGGGTATGTACTTAGGTACATATAAAGTGAGGTATAGACTTGTACAAGTGAGGTATATACTTATAGACATGATGTCACATTGAGTCTATACCTCATTTTGATGTCTGTATCTCACGTTATAACCCTATACCTCATTTTACAAGTCTGTACCTCACTTTACAAGTCTATACATCACTTTACAAGTCTATACATCACTTTACAAATGTATACCTCACTTTTCAAGCCTATACCTCACTTTTTATGAGTCTGTACCTCACTTTACAAGTCCGTACCTCACGTTATAACTCTAGACCTCACTTTACAAGTCTGTACCTCACTTTACAAATGTATATCTCAATTGTACAAGTTTGTATCTCACTTTACAAGTCTATACCTCACTTTTACAAGTCTATACATCACTTTGTAAGCTTATACCTCACATTACAATTCTGTACCACCCTTTACAAATCTATGCCTCACTTTACAAGTTTATACTTCACTTTAAGAGTCTATACCTCACTTAACAAGTAAATACCCCACTTTATAAGCCTATAACCTCACTTAACAAGCCTATAACACTTTATAAATATATACCTCACGTTTATAAATGTATATACATCAGAAAGGTAAACACCCTCTTTTAAAACTTGAGTGCGGGTGTAGGAGAGCAGGTCGTACCTCTGAACTTGGGCTTGAAGGGTTCCTCAGCCCGCAGTCCTGGTCCCAGTGAGCTGAGGGTAAGAGCCGCTAGAAGGACTCCTGTGAGCGCCATGATCCTGTGCGCAGACAGAGCAGGACCGAGCCGGGGCTGTTCTACAGCGCAGAGGAGAAAAAACCACTTTTACGTGTTTTTAGTCCCCTCAGCTTCAGCCCGGACTGACAGACGGTGTGAACAGGGAGGACGCGTCCCCCTCACAGAGCAGCGGACTCTTCACACCCGTATTCCGGCAGCTCGGAGCTCCTGGGACACGATTGGCTGCCGTGTCCCTCAGGCTGGGCTGTGATTGGTCTGTAGACTGGCGAGGAATGATTTCGCCGCGCGCTGACTGGCTTGTATTTCTATTAGCCAATAATGGCACAGATAAGGGAGGTGATCATCCAATCAGACCGCGTGGGTGGGGGTTGACGGAATACGGGTGGAGAACCAGGCATCGCCTTAAAGCTGTTTGGCTTCGCTGTTCTGTGCACCGAGAACTAGAGATTAAAAATACAGACGTACTTTAATCCCATAAAACAAACAAATTGAATCTAGAAAAGACTCGAGTTCAGCTGTTATCCTGGATTTAATATAGAAAAAGACTCGAGTTTAGCTGTTATCAGGGTTTAATCTGGAAAAGACTCGAGTTTAGCTGTTATCCCGGGTTTAATCTAGAAAAGACTCTAGCTGTTATCCTGGGTTTAATCTAGAAAGACTCGAGTTTAAATATTAGCCTGGGTTTAATCTAGAAAAGACTTGAGTTTAGCTGTTATCCCAGGTTTAATCTAGAAAAGACTTGCGTTTAGCTGTTATCCCGGGTTTAATCTAGAAAAGACCCAAGTTTATCTGTTATATTGGGTTTAAGCTGAGAAAAGATCTCAGTATAAGATAAAATAATCCTATATTAGACCCACAGTGGGGAAATAACTGCTGTTCTGATCTTAATCTGTAAAGCTGATTCAAATAGAAATGTTATCCTGTGTTAAATCTAGAAAAAAAAATTAAGTTTAACTGTTATCTTTAATCTTGAAAAGATTGGAGTATAACTGTTTTAAAATAGAGTAAGACTCTTATTTTCTTATCTCAAAATCCTGACTTACAGTATGTGCCCAAATGTTTGTGGACACCCGTACTAATGAGTGCATTCAACAACTTTAAGTTACACACATTGCTGATATACACAGCTTGTCTAGTCCCTGTAGAGAAGTACTACCAACAGAATATGACTCTCTGGAGCAGATAAACATGAACCTGTTGGCACCATGTCTAATGCCAGGTAGGCTAGAGGGGTATAAAGCCCCCCAGAATTGAGCTGTGGAACTGTGTTCTCTGCTCCTCCAGTACTTTTTGGATGAGTTGGGGATGAGGTGGTGATGGTGCTCATCCAACATCCTGACCTCACTAATGCTGAATGCAATCAAATCCTCAGCAATGCTCCAAAATCTAATAGAAAGCCTTCTGTAGTGTCCCAATACTTTCCATATAGTGAATGCTCTTGCACTGTCAAAAACAACAATAGTTGTCATCTCAAGAAATCCTGAGACAACAATACAGAAATGTCTGAATGACTACTACAACTAGAAGCCTGGGAAAGTTAAGCAGTGCCAAGCGTTCATAAAGGCCAGATGATCCTCTTGGTCTTCAACCAAGTCCAAAGAAAGCTAATGAACAGCATGGTGCACTTAACCTTCTTGTTCTTGTGACTTGTTGAGTAGAACATCATCCATGTTAATGACACTCAATACTCAACAATAACATATATCTAAGACATCATGAGACATGTTCTGGGAGCTGAGAAACTAAGTATCTGGATCATATCAGATGGTCCTGAAGTCTTGAAGACACCAAACTTGTATAGAGAGAGAGAGAGAGAGAGAGAGAGAGAGAGAGAAAGAAAAGAGGGGGAGGGGATTATGATGCTCTTGTTGCTAAAGTCTCAGTGGAGGATGGAAAAGCTCTCCAAACATCTGCATCTCTTCAGCATCATACCAGTAACCCGGCCTCACTCTCTGCCAAAAAAGGGGCGTAAATATGAGAGGCGAGAAGGAAGCCGCCCACCTCTCTGCCAGCAGCAGTGTCTGAAAGAGAAACAGCGCCACCACTGGGTTGAGTTACTCATGACTGGTCATTACATAAGTTACTGATGTGTTCCTAGCAGCTCACCCAGGATCTGTGCTGGTTAAAGGGGACATTTCACAATTTGAGCACAATTTATGTATTGTTGATTTGTCAACATCAGTTCAATCAAAACAAATTTGTATTTTATTAAAATATATATTTAAAAATATATATTTAAATAAACAAATAAATATTGCAGATGATCTGAGTAAAACAAATGTACAACATAGTAAGTTTACAACAACTAGTACTACTTTTTACTTTTTTTTTCTTCTAAATTGCTCTATGAAAATAAATTTCTACTAATTAATTTGACATAGATTAATTAATTTCTCTTAATTTCAAATTAATCAGAGAGGTAACCTGTTGTCATATATTAAATAAGGTGAACTTCCTCTTTAATGAAGATGTGAAAACTCCAAATACTAGACATCTGCAAAGCTGATTTAGCTTTTAATTCACACTATATAGTATCAGAAATTCAATTTAATTCAAATATTTTAGGATGTCCTAAGATGCAAGTTATTTTTTGTTTTTCCTCAGATCATTTTAAAGTAAAAAACTATTTCAACTAACATTAATTTAATAAACATAATGGTAATGACATAATTTGCATAACATTATATCATAATAATTATCTGGACATAATGTGGTAATAATGTGAGTTTTCAAATTAGAATCAAAATAACATTTGCTGATTTTTTTTATTTTATTTAATATGTAAAACTGTAAAAATGTTGTTCTTGTAATGTTTGTTACACAAATATATAGACTTAACATGTAATAATTAAATGTATGTACACATAGTAAGGGCCCATCCCCCAGCTTTGAAGTTTTTCACCACTGGGTGCAGGTTTCTTTGCTAATTCCAGTCATTAGCAGTCATTGCCTGCAGCTGTGACTGGCTCACTTCTTTCTCCTACTCATTAATATCAGTCATTAGTAGACATTATTTGCTGCTATGAATTACAGAAACCTCTGCTCTTTCTAAACATCTTTCTACGAATAAAGACTGGCTCCTTTTTCTGGTTTGCAAGCAACAGTAATCAGCTGTGATTGCCTTCAGTAGTGTCAGGTTTACTTATGACCTCTGACCTTATCAGACACGTATTTGTCGCTCCTCTATCTACACCAATGGCTTCTAGCAATTATCTTTTAGTTTAGATGGGGCAACTATCCATGGGAGGATTCCCCACTCTCTCCACCTGTATAAATGGCTGTTACCTATTGGTTGGCTGTACAGTCTTGATGACTAATGTGTTCTGTTTGTAATAATTTCCATCTTTCCAGCCAAAGAAATTTCATGACGACACCCATAAACCTCATAACAGGAGTACCACCCACCATACTGTGGGTTCCAACCACCGTCACCCTTAACCTTCTACGCACAAGCACACACATAATGACATTACAAATTATACATCCACAATAGAGGCTGAACAAAAGAGGATGTGAAAGAGTGACCACATAAACCAGTATATGAAGGAATGAGGTGAGTGAACAGGCTGAGGGCTCGACACACTGGATCCTTTGTAAAGACGGTGGTTTTGTGTTGAAGGCCAAAAGGAAAAAGCTAGGAGAGTATTTTCCCTGCCTGAAACGGTCCTGTTGATTTTGAGCTTTGGCTCTGATGAGGACTATATGAGTTGGCAGGTAGAAAGATGAGGTAAAGGGGAAGTTTGAGGATGGAGCTGCTTCATGAGGAAACAAGGACGGGTTGATGGTAGTGACCTGTGTATGTTTAGTCATTATTGATGTTTATGTGATGATGAATATCTACCCAGCAAACACATTTTTATAAAAAAAAATGTTCCCCTAATGTTCCGTTTTTTTGGAAATTTTAAGTGAGCGCAACAAGTTTTCCAGACTTGTATATATTGTAGCATTGGTTCATATTAATGAAGTACCAGAACAACAAACTAGGCTCAGATTTCAAAAGTCTAGGCATGATCTGATCACAGAAACCTCTTAAATAGCCCAGACCAGCATATACTGCTGTCTGAGTTGAAAGCAGAAAGTATACCTGAAGGAGATTAAACAACTGGAGGACTGGTGCTAGGGAAATAATCACCTCCTCAATGTCAGCAAGACAAAGGAGCTGATAGTGAATTACAGCAGGAAGCAGGCAAGGGTCTACCACCCTGCGGCTATCAACAGGATAGTTTCAGGTAGCATGGTCTCAAAGAACCTGTTCTGGTCATGCCACACCAGCTTCTTGGCAAAGAACGCCCATAGGCATCTCTGCTGCCTTAGACACTTAAGGTACTTCAGACTCCCCTCCAAGGTATTTCAGAACTTCTACACCTGCACCTTAGAGAGCATCCTCTCAGGTAACATCATGAACTGGTTTAGAAACAGTGCCATGTAGGCTCTTCAAAGGGTGGTGTTTTCAGCAGAGAGCATCATCCAAGCGATCCAGCAAACCATCTACAGCAAACAATGCTGCACCAAGTCAAAAAAGGTACTGATGTACCCTAGTTATCCCAACAATGGACTCTTCTCTCTGCTACTGTCAGGGAGGTGTTTTCTCACCCGGAAGGCAAACACAGAGAGGATGAGGAAAAGCTTCTTCCCACAGGTCATCTGGACTCGGGACAATAACACAAACATGCACATACTCCCTGATCTACATGAACACACATGCATACACAGCTACACTCTACCCAGGGCCAGCGCTCTGCATACTGGACTACTCACTGCGCATGGGACCTCATTTGTGGACAGGGGCACAACTTCATACCCTGTATGACTGTGTACATGACAAATATACTTTGATTTGATTTGAATAGATACATAGTGTTGCATCAGTGCTGTGCAGCCTGAAAAAAATATTTATGAGACTAAAAATCCAAAGGCAACATTGTTAGCATTCAGCCGTAAATTGTAAGCATGTGCTACTATATTACAGATCATAAAACATTTTCTGGCCATTTGAAGAGTAAATACACAATATTTAATATTTATTTCATGCAGTTTCTGTATAAAAATATTACAATTTATGCAGATGCAGGTTGTGTCTAGTTTTAATAGGTTAAAAAAAGTTTCTTTATGATGCATAATGCATTTATTTATTACATATAATTACAATATTTATTCATATTTTGATCTTAAGTGGTTATGATGTTACTAATGAACTGTACTGTAAACCTTGGCAGGTGTGTGTTATTAGTGTATATGTATATACAGTATGTGTGTGTGTGTGTGTGTGTGTGAGGTGGTGAGTGTCTAGCTGTGTGTGTGTTTATGGATGTAGAGCGTGTTTATGTTTTGGATGAGAACAGTTGCCTGGTGGCGAATATGAGAGAAAAGGGTGTGTGTTTCTCCCCCAAAGCAGGGCTTTAATACTGTTTTAAAATTCTACTACAGGAGATCGACTTCTGGCCTGAGCTCAGCGGGCTTTTTCCACTGATCTCATGCTTCTGCCGTTCTTTTTTTCTCTCTTACATTCAGCCCATGAAAGCATGAAAAAAGAAATCGTTCTGAAGCCCTGAGACTGGGTCCAGGGAAAGACATCTGGTACTAATGTGCGTTTAATAGAGGAGGCTCACTGTAAATCTGGGGTGATTCTGGCAGCTGCAGGCCTTCACTCAGCCGGAGCTACAGGGTGTGCATCTGTGCTCGGGTGGGTGATGAGAGTGCAGAGAGAGACTTCAGGATGTAGACTAGCATGCAATGCTGAACGAGACCAGTTTGCATCTGTGAGCGCAGACTTTATGGCATTTTAAAGGCAGTCAGAGAAGAATGTACAGGGTCAGGGGTCGGGGTCTTGTTAAAGGAGGGTCACACTCACAGGTTAATAGCAGGGGAAGGAAGATCATCAGCAGTTCACAGTAAGACTCTGCAGGAACACCCTCTGGTCTTTCATGGCTGTGGATGCTTACAGGACAATAATGTAAACGAGAGTTTGACTTCTAGGAGAACGAAAAGCAAACCATAAATTGTTGACCAGTGGAAACGTCTCCTGAGCATGGCTGTGCATGGCCAGTATATACAAACACATGGGAGATATACATTGTCTTCTGGAAGATGTAAATATCATGCGATGTACAGATGGTAAAGGCTGTGGACAGACGTTTGGCTCAATGACTGAGCATACACTAGCCTGGAATCTGTAATTGTCTTGTATAAAGAAGGAAAATAAAAGGCTCTGCTGATGATTATCAGCCTGATCTAATGCCAGGCTCAGGCTACACCATATTTCTGTATTTACCTTGTCAGATTAGGCAACAATGGTGACATAAATACATGCCATGTCTTGGTTGGGAGACTGGCAACCCAACACATGGTCACTCATCATTCATATTCTGGCAGGAGTTCACAAATTGTTGGGGGGAGGGGGTTGGGGGGTCAGTCGTCCATGCCTACAGATGTGAATTAATCAACATTACACTTCATTAATTCACTGAAACTTTATTCTTGATAAACACTTCATTTATCATTACGGCTGAGAATAAAATCAGCCATAATCAAAGAAATCATGACATACTAAAGGGATAACTGGGGATTCTGGTGGTTTGGCAGCTCTTCACTATTGATACTATTATTTTCTTTCCCTTATTTGCTGAAATTCAGTTGAAGTTGTTATCTTGGGGCAAAATTGGATATGTTCTGAAAACAAGTCCTTGTGACTTTGCTTTCCAGAGAAGTGTTTTTTGGATCATACTTTGCAGTCCCTTGATTATAACATGTACTTTCCTTTTCTTTTAAATTTCCCTGGAATTAGAAGAGGTTTAACTATGGAATTATAGACATTTATTGATCAAGAAGAGTCTTTGTTGACACATGAACATTACATCTTTCCATTTCCATCTTGGGATCTTGAAGAAGACGGACCTCAGAACTGTGTGTAATTGTTTAGGACAAAGAAAGATACAGATAGAGCAAGTTGGACCAAATTAGATACTCAATATAGATTGACAATAAACAAGTAGTTACTGTCTTCTCCTCAGTGTTCTATGAATTATTCATGACTTTGAGAGGAAAAGCAGTCAGGGCTGAAAACGTCCCTCATTTGAACTTGAGTTGCAGAGTTCGGTCCAACTGGGAAAGTCAATGAGTTTTCCATGAAATTAGTTAGGAAAGAGGTTCCTGAGAACTGCACTGACTACAGTACTTACCAGTTCAAAAAGGCATTGGGGATTTAGGAAAAATCTTGGAAAATGAAACAATGTATGACATATTTCACACAGTCTTAGCATGTGTAGTTGATGGTGAAGAATCTCATATCATGACCATGTTTCATAAGAATAACACAGATTTGTTTGTACAGCAATAACTTGGGATGGTGCACACATGCTATCATCCAGCCTCAAACATTTGTAACTTGTAATAGATGGATTTATGAGCAGATATATTACGTATGGTGAACAGCCATAACATGAGCCATGTTCACATTAAAGTGAGACATTTATGGCTCTTCCAGTTTAAATATAATGCTATTAGAAAAGAAACACTTGCTGGAGAATAAAGTAATGGAGAAGACACAAAATATGTCCAAATGTTTGTGAACATCCCTTCATGTAAGCGCCATTTGTTTATAGAGATGAGCTGCTAATCCTCCAGTGGATTACCATGTCATTATCATATGAATGACAGATCACATGATTGGCGAGAAAAAAGCGCAGCAGTGTGACCCGTGTTGAAAAATGTGCACTCTGTTTATTAAGCTCCTCTCACAAATATCTAAAAATATATTTTGATTCAAGCTATACATGTTTGAGAAGTAAAGCCTTTAAGGTTTCTGGGGTATGTTTTGTTTTTCTGGGAAAAAATCTTGCAGAGTTGTATAAGTGTTTTGGTTGAATTTTGTTAATATAGCACCAGCAGGAACGCCATGTCCAAAAGCTTAAAATGGACACAGATGCGCACACAGCATGTCTAGTCTCTGAACAGAAGTACTGCCAATAGATTAGAACTAAACATGAAATTATTAGCATCACGTCTAATGCCAGGGGTGAGTTAGAGTGGTATAACATCCCCCAGCATTGGAACTGTGTTCTCTCATATGTATAGTTTGTAATTCATTCTACATTCATCATCATTCATTATAGATGATATATGTTAATGAGTACTGAATCATATATTTTGAAAAATATAAGAATCTGAAATTATTACTTATTATTATATTAATGCATGTTAGCCAATCAGAGTGCAGAGTTGATTTAAGCATGTAGAGCACTGATTTATTCTGTTTGAATAGATTGTTGATGTTCAACAATAAAGATGTTTGTTTCTATATAATGTTACCTCAGACTCACACATTGGACTCCGCTGTCTAGACAATTCCATCTCACCTGAGTCCAAATGGTCTCAAGAACAGACTCATGTTCTAAAACAGTATTAGAGCATTGGACTGATCCTACAGAAGAACCACTTTTCCTTTTTAATAGTTTTTACCCGATTTTATCTCCAATGTGTTTGGTAGCCATTCGCCTCGCCCATTTGTTGACTCTCCCTATTACAGTGGTAACCCTACTTACGAGCATCCCTACTAACGAGTATTCCAGGTAACGAGTTGAGATCTCGGAATATTTTTGTTCCAGGAAATGAATAAAATTCCAAGTAACGAGTAGCCTAAATTAGTTCAAGTATGCCAACCGCTAGGGGCACGGCGGTCGTAGCATCCACTACATGCTAGCGTAGAAGAAGAGGTCAGTCATTACCTTTGACTGCTGTCCAGTGAAAGTGAAAGTGCTAGTGAAAGTGACGCTAAGAAAGCAAAAGGTATTGAACAATAAAGTTAGATACATTTTACTTTTACTTTTCATATGATAAGTGTAACCATGCAATACACGTACGCCCGTCCTCCTGTCCTCTTTAGCGGCCAGCCTACACGAGCACCGTCGTCGTCTCGTTTATGTTTTAAAAAACCCATATAAACACATTATTTAGCATATTAAAGTGTACTGTATATTGACCGGCTGACACGGATGAATCAGTTTTACATGTATTCTTATGGGGAAAATGCATCCAGCTAACGAGCTCAGCTCCTGCACGGATTAAACTCGTAAGTAGGGTTACCACTGTATTTATAATGTCTCTGACTCTAGGAGGGTACAGACTAACACAGGCCTTCTCCGATGTATGTGAAGTCAGGCTCCGCCTCTTTTACAACTGATGCTGATACATCGCCACTGGGCAGCCAACACACTCAGAGAAAAGCACAGTAGCCCCAGTTCTGATGGATCACCTGGCAGACACCTGAGCCAGCCCACATTTCTTAGTAGTGCAGGGGAGGGAGTGACATCTTACCTGCCCAGAGAGAGCACGGCTCTCGGGCCCCGGCTGCTGATGGCAGGCAGCCTGATTGGGTTTTGAACTCACGATCTTCAGATCATAGTGACAGCACCTTAGTTTGCTGAGCCACTCTGGGCCGAATCCACCTTTCCATTGACGATTCTTTAAAGACCTCAGCAGAAACCACTCAGCTGAAAGGTTCTTCACGTCCTTGCTCTGAAGAACCGTTTCTGAAACTGCTTTGTGTTTAAGACCAGATAGAAAAGGTGTGTGTGAGAGAGAGATGTCACTATTGGCTCTCAGTGCTGTAATGACTCTACCAGACTTGAGCCTCTCTTCTCTTCTTAATCTCCAGTCTTATTCGGAAGGTCTGGATATGAATGCTGAGATCTTTGCCAGGAGGAACTGAATTCACTCCCGGCATTAAGTTACAGCAGCTGAGAAGTCAGGCTGGAGGTTTTTTGTCTTAGCGTGAGAGTTAAGTGGGGTTTGTTTTTTAGGTCCTGCTTGTAAAACTGAGGTGTGAGAGTCATGGAAAATGGTACCATGTGAGGTTTTGGCTGTGGTTGCTTAATGAGCACCTGAGCATTCAGCGAAAAAAAGAAAAATCATGTGTTTTGTGGGCAAAAGAGAGAAAAAGTGATGGAGAAGGATGGCACGAGGCCAATGACAGAGGGAAAACAAATACAATAGGACAGAAATGCCCGTCACTAGGACAGTAATCAAGGCCACACTCTTAAAGACCTACAACTAATCAGAGACAGACCTGCTCAGCGTTCATGAGTGTATGACCATAGTGACATGTCCATTAATCTCAGGCTGCAATCTGCCAACCAGATGTGGAGAAGCAGAGCTGAAACGTCCCTTTACCCTGCTCTGGGAACATGCTTACAAGCTTGGACCTTTCCAGCCCTGCTGTGGAGTTTTGGAGCCAAGGTAAATGTAAAAGTAGAGTGTCCAAATGTTTGTGGACACCCCTTCTAATGAATGCATTCAGCTTGTCTAGTGCCTGTAGAGAAGTACAGCCAATAGAAAAGGTCTAAACATGAACCAATTGGTACCATGTTTAATGCCAGGTGGGCTGGAAGGGTATAAAGACCCCCCACCCCCCTGGCTTAAGCTGTGGAGCTGTGTTCTCTGCTACTTTTAATACTTTTGGGATGAGTTGAGGTGGAGATCATCCAACAATCCAGACCTCAGGATTGCTGAGTGCAATCATATCCTCACAACAAAGCTCTAAAACATCCCGTTTTCAGAAGCCTTCACATGGTCTCATTTTAGAGAAACATGCACAATTTCAGAAGAAGAGGACAACTTTAGGCTGTTTTGGCAGTGGATGTGTAGATGTGAGCCTAACTACTGGCTTTCTCCTCCCCCTGCATTAGTGATCATCATACTGTGTTGACTTCTCCTGATCGGAGATAAGCACAGGAAATAGGAATGGGAGGGTGCCAATTAGCTTCAGATGAAGTCTAAAGGGATTTACTGGAGACAGACTTCCTTTAGATAAGCTCAAGCCTGATCAAATATGCCCCCTCCGTCCCCACCACCACTGTCGTTTCAGAGTTAAATAGCTCCCCCTTGTTTCATCCAGAGGAAGATACAGTCCATGAACCCCAGCCATGCAGAGGCACTGCCCTCTAGTGGGATATGAGTTGGAAAGGATCCACAGTGAATTCAAGGACATTAACAAAGTCCAATGAAGTCTTTCTACTAGCACTGATTGCATTCAGAGACTGAGGTCAGGATGTTGGATGCTCACCTCCTCTAGCCCACCTGGCATTAGACATGGTGCCAATACCTTCATGTTTAGTCCTATTCTATTGGCAAAATAGATATTAAATAATATATTGGCATCTTTAGAGGGCTAGACAAACTGTGTGTGTACAAAGATTTGGACACAATGCATCAGAGGGTGCACCAACTGTAAGAAACCCAGCTTAGAACCTGGGGAGTGCCTAACATGGGCAGGACACCAGTGGTCTACACGAGGAACAGTCCAGGCCTGTGTACACAAATACACATTCAGGCCTGGAGAATTTAACGTTCAGAGGCTTCTGAAAGCCTAATTAATTAGGGCTGGAGTGATCATCAGGACTCATTGTAGCAATAAGAGTTTTATTATGACTAAATGATATAAATCGGAGTCCCGAGCTCATGGCCACAGCGACGCTTAATGACGCAAATGCGACGATGGTCAAAACTGAAGGTTAATCAAACAGCGAGTCAAAGTGCACTTCAGTGTAAACAGTCAGCTGATGTAAACAAGTCATATGCTGTGGTTGTTATAATGTATCCGTGCTCAGTTTTTCGGCTTAAGACAGATCTACAGAAACTTCATGATGTGTAAAACCCTACGAAGAACTTTGTTGTCTATGCCCATCAATCCATTATCCCCTCTGCTTAATCCTGATCAGGGGCGCTGTGATGCTGATATACAGTACTAGGCAAAAGTACTAGGGTTTTTTTTATTATATTCCTACATTGTAAATTAACACTGAAGTCATCCAGACTCTGAAGGAACACATAATGAATCATGTAGTAAACTTAAAAGTGTTAAACAAACCAAAACATGTTTTAGATTTGACTTCAAAGTAGACACACAACTGATGTCTCAAACACATTAAGAGGCAAGAAATGCAAGTCATGAACTCTTGACAAGACAGCTGTTAACTGAAAGCCATTCCAGGTGACTACCTCATAAAGCTGACTGAGAAAATGCCAAGAAAGCTGCATCTAAGCAAGAGGTGCCTACTGTG